>BRDA01028474.1:31561-61264 GCA_036984385.1 Crenuchus spilurus | reverse complement strand
TCTTTTCTGAGAGTGTAGATGGTGAAGGGCTACGGAACTATAAGAGCACAGAGGCATACAACTACCTTTATAGCAACAAAATAGGTAAGGTAGTGTTTAACAAACACGGCGACTTCTTTTAAAGCTTGTAGAGGTAGAGCCGAGTCAGACTGTCATCTGAGGTAATCACCAGGTGTGGCTAATCCTTATGCTAATGCTAAGGGAAACTGGAGTAATTGAGACACAGAGACACTGGGTTGCTCGTGCATTGCAGGGTTGGGCAAGTCCTGCATATATATATATATATATATATATAATATATATTTGGAGGATATTTAAGTTGTAATGCTGCAAGCCATGCTAGGTTCCTTTCCTTCTTATTTGGTATAAAGTGCAAAGCAAAAAGCAATGGACACACACAGTGTTTGTGAAGCTGCTGGTGTTTAAAGCAAGTACTTTATTCACATTTTTATTGTTGTGACACCCAACAACATGTCAAGCCCGAACTCAAATCTTATGCATGTAATCCGTATTACAAAGCTAGTTTTATTCGTCTCACCAGAAATTGTTTTGTGATCATCCACCACTGTTGTCTTCCGTGGGTGTTCAGGTCTTTTTGTATTGATGAGTTCACCGGTGGTTTCTTTCTTTTTCAGGATGTACCAAAATACAGATTTTGCCACTCCTAATATTGTAGCAATTTCTCAGATGTTTTTTTTCTGTTTTTGCAGCTTATGGATGGCTTGTTTCACCTCTTTATATAGAATTAGAACGTTTTTGGCAATTTGTCATGTTGGTCTTAAATTTCACTGAGAATGGTCTTAAAAGGTTTAAAAGATCTTAAATTTAATTCACTGAAGCACTGAAGCAGACATTGGTCTGGATAGTACTTGGGTGGGAAACCTCCTAGGCAAAACTGCTGTAGGTACTATTCCTGAGTTTTGTGCCAATCCCAATACACCAGTGCAGTGACGTGAATACTGTGATGTGTATTGGATGAGAAATAAAACCAAGAAATCAGTAAAGATCTTTGGTAATTTTCTCTAAAAGAATAGGCACCTTGATGTCCTGACTAAATTTCCCATTCCTGATCTTTCTGTCTAATAGCTTGATTAGAATTAAGTTTGCCAACGTGACTGCACACAACGGAATTTGACCTCAGCATTTAACCCATCCGTGCAGTGAAACACACACACACACACACACACACACACACTAGTGAACACACTAGGCAGTGAGAACATGTGCCTGAAGCGGTGGGCAGCCCTATCTATGTCGCCCGGGGAGCAGTTACCCTTGCTCAAGGGCACTTCAGTCATGACCTGCCCTGGTCACAAGACATTGCTGGTGACCACTGGTGGTGGCTGAGGTGATTGTTTAATGTCTGACTCAAATGTCAAACACATTGAGTGCCTAGAAAAGCCTTTTAGAAATGTAACTATGTAAATAAGTACACAAAGAGCAGGATTGTAGACAGTCTGTAATTGGGTTTGAAGTCATAGTTTAAGCCCAGGTACACAGAAGAAATAGTCTTTAAATCTATAATCTCATAATTTATTTTTAATTTGATACATTAAAATTTTAAACATAGGCTACTGGGTTAATGCTAATGTACATCACTGAAAACTGTTTTTGAACTACCATGAAAGTAAAACAAAGGTTTTGTACACAGAAAATATGCCAGTGTTAAATCAACACTATTAGAGTTAAATTAACACTGGCAGTGTTACATTTTGACACCATCAGTGTTAATTTAACTCTAATAATGTTGATTTAACACTGGCATATTTACTGTGTACTTGACAGAGCCAGAAAATTTAAAAAGTCCAACTGTGAGCTTCTTGTTTTAGGCTTTGTATTACATTATGAGATGGCAGGGTCCATCAATACCAGACTCAAAAACTGACTAATTCTAAGCTGTTTTGAGAGTATAAGAATTTGCTCTTTGTGAATTTCCTTCATTCCATACATTTGGAATTAGTGTTTAATATACACTTAGGATATGACTTTTGGCATCCTAAGTGCATCATTAGCAATCAATAAAATGCAGCAATTACTAAATGGGGGCTACCTCCCATCGAACCACCTCAAGCAACACCCACAGCCTTAATCGAGCATTTCAGCAGTGACTAAATATGCTCAAATGAGCCCATTAACAGTCCATTTCACAGTCAGGCCTTGAGTCATTTGATTTTCCCATCGGTTTGAAGCCAGCGCCTCCTGTGTTTGGCCCACTTCTCTGTGATTTATGTCGACAAGTAAGACGTGAGGGTTGAAAAGGCATCCGTCTTGCCCGAAGACTGAAGGGACGGCTAAACAAAGAGAGAGGTATGGCTCCATAGTGACGAGGATGCATTTTCGTTTCCCGTCCTGGAGAGTCAATGATCCCATTCACAGAAATCAGATTCGTCTTTGTCCCGGAGATTAAGCTGTGTTTGATTGATGCGGCTGAATGAAAGGGGAAGTGGCATCATGAAGATGGGTCTCCGTGAGATCGCCTTTTGGTTCTCCATCATGGATGCTTCCATCTCACTGGTATTGTCTTACTTGTTGCTCTTATTTTTGGCCATTTTTTATTTCTGTTTCAGTGCCAAAAGACATACAGATGGTAACTAGGACTGCACTATTAGGGCTGAATACTATATATTATATACTACACATTGTGATATATTGAAAAGAAAAGCTTATTTTATGCAGATATACATACAGTAACATGACAATAAACCAATTTTATTTAATACTGACATACACTGATTAGCCATATCATTACAACTAATTTACTAATATGATTAAAATGCTGTTGGTCCACTTCCAGCCACCAAAACAGCTCTTGCCCACTGAGTCAAGGACTCTAGAAGACAGGTGTTGTGTGGTATCTGGCATCAAGACTTTAGAAAAAGCAGTCTTGTAATTTGTAAGATAGATCCACTGTGGATGGGACTTGCTGTTGGAGCACTTTCCACAGATGATCAAATTGAGATGTGGGGAATTTGAAGCTGCTGTTGGTAGATACTCACCACTGATGACTAAGAGCACCAACACAAGCCTTGTTATCCCAGACAACCAGTACCTATACTTTATAAGTACTTAATAAACAGTGCTTTTGTGTACAGTGTTTTTATTCAATTAAAGTCTGACTCATAGGTCAGGAGTTCACTCAATTGTTTGTAATTTATAGCTCTTAATGGGCTAAGAAAGCTAAATAATTATGTGATGTGATTTTCTGTGAAACAGGTAATGTCAACATGTGATTTTAGTACAATTAGATTTAGTCCAAAAGTAGTAACCATGAAAGGTTTATCCCCAGTTTGTCAATAAATGTATAAAAATTTACTGAAATGTTTAAAAACTGTTCTTTAAATAATTACATATTTTTCCTTTTGCAGTGCCTAATATCATTAAACGATTCAAGGAATCTGGAGGAATAAGTGGAATAAGAAAATTGATTTACGTGACTTTGAATGTGACATGATTGAGTGCTAGACAGATTGGTTTGACTTGATAGAAAGGCAATAATAACTCAAATAAGCTCTCGTTACAACCAACGTGTGTAGAAGTAATACATAACACATCAAACCTTGAAGCAGATGAGCTACAGCAGCAGAAGACCACATTTGATACCACTACTCTCAGCTAAGAAGAGGCTCAAATTCACTCAGGCTCACCAAAAACTGGACAACAGAAGACTGGAAAATCTTCTCTGGTCTGACAAGACTGGATTTCTGCTGTGACAGTGAAATAGCAGAATTTGGCATAAACAACATGAAAGCATAGATCCATCCTGCCTCTTTTCAATCGTTCAGGCTACTGACGGTAGTGTTTTGGTGACATTTTATTGGAACACTTTGGGCCCCTTAATACCAGTTGAGCATTGTTTCAATGTCATAGTCTACCTGAGTATTGTTGCTGACCATGCCCATCCTTTTATGGCCACATTGTACAAATCTTCTGATAGCTACTTCCAGCAGGATAACACACTATGTTCAAAACTCAGATCATCTCAAACTGGTTCCTTGAACATGACTATGAGTTCAATGAGTACTCAAAAGGCTTTCAGAGTCACCAGATATCAATCAAATATAGCACCACTGGAAGAGCTGCATCAGGCATGTGCAGGCACCAAATCTGCAGCAACTGCAACTGCATGACGACTGTTATGTCATTATGAACCATAATATCTATTTCCAGCAATTATTGAGTCTGTGTCATGAAGATTTAGGGTAGTTCTGGAGGCAAAAAAAGGGTCCAACATCAATAATGTGACACTTAAAGATTGTCCTACATTATTTTGACTCTTTTCAATAGGTGTTATCCTAAATATGAAAGTGTACATTTTAATCTGAAACATGGAATGTGCCTCAAGTATATGACTGTAGTATGTGCCGCAAGGTTGATGACAGAAATCAATACATGTGCAAGCAAATGTAATGAATGAGTGTAGACATTATAATTATGTTCCTCCTTACATTCCAGGTTTTGAGCTGAATTATCACTGTATTACCCTCTCAATCCAACAACAAGTCACTTCTGAGTATTGAGAGCTTGTTTTAATGAGCAAGATTATTTCAGACAAATTGTGCAATAAAACAGTGCAATGTGGAGACTGGAGATATAACTTTCTCCAATTCATACTGCTTTGAATGTTTCAGACTTTTTTACACTGACATTAATTAATACTGTATAACATGGGTCAAGTAACACCATGATGGGGATTAACTTAGACTACATTAATAAAGAGTGCACATATTTCAGTTCAAGGTCTTTAAGTTTTTAGTAAAAGATGTGAAACTCTTCAATGTTGGTGGTACAGTCAGAAGCTTCTGTGTAAGAGTGGATAATAAGGCAGAATTATAACATCACATACAGTATATTCACAATACACTAAAGAAATGTTCACAGTAAATATCACAATATTTAGTTTTTTTATGGTTTGTTCAAGTTAGAACAACAG
Organism: Crenuchus spilurus; assembly: GCA_036984385.1. NCBI lineage: Eukaryota > Metazoa > Chordata > Actinopteri > Characiformes > Crenuchidae > Crenuchus > Crenuchus spilurus. Next base: position 56,334 of record BRDA01028474.1, on the reverse strand, counting down.
TATAAACCAGCAAACCTACTGAGTATCTTTCAAAAAGGTTATTTAAAAAAATTCAGAATTGTGAATAAATAAACAAAAAATGCGATTTTACCCAATGTGAGGAAGCCAAAGGTGACAGTGGCAAGAAAGAAACTCCCTTGAGGCTGAAGGAAGAAACCTTAGGAGGAACCAAGACTTGCAAAGAGGATCCATCTTCCTCTGATCAAACTACTGATATAAATTTATTTTACATCATCAGTTACACCAGGGCATTGGAGAGACATGACTCCACTGTGCAGCCTACCATCGCGAAGCAATGACGGCATGTGACATGAAATGACATATAGTTCCAGCAACAATAATACAGTTCAATTTATCATCAAATAATATACTGGCCATTAATACATAATGTGTCTCTAGTAAAATAAAAAAATAATAAAATAAAATAAACTGACATCCAATAATAAAATGCAGTTAACTGTACACAGATTGTTACTGTTTACAAATGTTTACAAAAATATTATTGTCCACCCTTATATACCAAACTTGGTACTAACAGAACTCTCTGTACTGTAATATTTGGCAGATTTGACAGTGAGATATGAAAATAGGAATGATGTCCTTTATTAATATCAAAATGTCATCGGTTTGTCATTTTGAGCCAGAGGATACCAACTTCCAGATCAATTTTAAAATGGCCTCAAGGCTGAAAGATAACTCAGTTCACCTTCTGCTCTGACCTCTTCACGCCTGATAATCACCAAGTTTGCCGGCTATAACTTTTGATGAGGAAACGGACACTCCAGCATCTGCTTAGCTTCAGACTAGACACCAGTATTCAATGAGTTCCATACTGAATATGAAAAATCAATCCAAGAAGGCATTGATATGTCCAAACAAATCAAACAACCCTTGATAGTTCTGATATACTGAAAAGGATGGAATTGACAACATTAATTCTCTCACTGGCAAACAGCATCATTATTAATTATTAAGCAGTAAGCACATTCATTACCCAGTGTTATGGATATTTATGGATAGAGGAAGGTCTTTGTATTAAACCAAGTGAACCAAGAACCATGAAAGATTACCTTAATATCTTAAACATCTCAAAGAAAGCCAATTTTATGGCAGCTATAATCATATAATCATGACAATGGGCCTCATTTGCTAAGTATTTTTAACCCTCCTTTTACCTTCAAATTTTCTGACATCGTTTATCTTTGGGATCAATTTGGCCCCAGCAATTCAAACCTCCAGAAAATGATTATAATTAAAATTGTTACCAACGTTTATGTCACATACTTTATGTTGATTTGTTGGCTACTTATATGTAAACACAATCCCCCCCACCACCTTATACATCCAGAATACCTGTTATGCACCTATGGAGAATTTTGCAGATCACCATAAAATCCCACTGATTGACATACAATTAGAAATAGAGATCTTTTTGGTGTTTTAATGACTTTATAATATTTCTAAGTACATAATTTTATTATGTATTTCATTTGGAATGAGAAACAATTTGTTATCAAGAATAGTAACATGTATTATGTTTGGGGTCAGTTTGAGTTTTCCTTTTATTCAAATGCATCCCTTTCAAAGAGATGCTGATTTTATGTCATGGACATGATTGACAGGGTATCTGGAGGTATCTAGAACCATTTTGAAGACTTAAGCAGCACTAAGTCTACACTGTTGTTCAAGTGGTGAGACTGACCATAATAACTGGAAGGTTGTGTGTTTGCTGGTGGTTGAGAGACAAAAGGAAGGTCAACTCTGAGGGTCTCATTCCCATCAGAGGAGGATGCTTCAAAATTAGGGTCCTCCTCAACATCATCCTCTGTCTCAGACACATTCTCCTCTGTCTCAGACACATTCTCCTCTGTCTCAGGCACATTCTCCTCTGTCTCAGGCACATTCTCCTCTGTCTCAGACAGTGTCTCCTCTATCTCAGACAGTGTCTCCTCTGTCTCAGACACATCATCCTCTATTTCAGACACAGTCTCCTCTGTCTCAGACACATCATCCTCTATCTCAGACACAGTCTCCTCTGTCTCAGACACAGTCTCCTCTGTTAAATGTTATATTTTACTTTGATAAGAACAGAATCTACACCCACTCAACAGCGGAAGTACATATTTGAGTGTGGACATATTTGTGCAAAAACAACTGATTAATTTGGTTAATTGATTAATTTGGTTAATTGGTTAATTTGCCACTTGTATGATTGTAGGATTTAAATTACAGTAACACAAGAACAAATTTAAGAAAACGTTAGAAAGATGTTGGTAAATGTGGTCCATTAATATTTCACAATGTGACAAGTGATATAATCTTGAAATAACTGAATAATTATATTGTCATATTTCTGTAAAAAAGCCCATGTTCTATATATTTTTTGTACTTCATGTTCCCCCTAACATCCACTTATAACATGTGTTTGGGTTTATGTCAACAAACAGCCATAATTAATTTTAACATGACCATTTTCCAACCTCTTTTTACAGAAGTGCCCAACTAACACCCCAAAACTACAAACCATAACGAGAAGAATAAACTGAATCATGATGGAAATATATTGACAATTGTGAAGACCATCTTTGTTTTATTATTATTTTTTTTTTTACCATTTTAGGTCTTTGAAAATTATGTTTTTAAGATATTGATTTTGAATAATCAAATGTGCCTTAAGTCATAAATTATTCTGATTATAATTTGTTTTGCACAGTAAAAAAAACTGACTAGAAAACATCACAATATGTTTTAAACTGCTATCGGTTATCTAACTCAAAAGTTCATTGAACGTGATAAAATTTTTTTAATGCACTTTTATATAAATGACTGGGATATTTAAATGACAGTAGAGTTTATAGTATTTGATGCTCAATTAACCTTGTAGCACAAAAGAAGGAAACTCTGAACTTCATATATTTTTGGCTGATAAACTACATTTGGGTAATATTGTGTAAATATGACTTTTCAGTGATGCTGATTCAAATTAATGCTCTCAAGTTGAATGTACCACATTATCAAAAAATAATAAATAAATTAAATTAAAAATCCTGAAAATAATTTAGCAAAGTGTAGGAAAATAATTTAAACACAAATACATTTAAATAACTATTTAACTAATAATAACTATATATAATAATAAGTCTTCATTCTTTGAGTGCAGAGTGTAAAATGAATGTAAGTGTAATTTGTGATGCAAATTATAATTATACTTATATGTAAATAATAACAAATACTACAATAACTGAAAAAGCAATTTCCTGTTGATTTACAAAAGGTAAAAAGTCATTAGTAAGCAGTTAATGTAACTCATATTATTCCTCTGATCACAAGACTTATATAAATTCTGTTTAAATTGATTTACTAGGGGCCACATTTTGTGGACAGCCCTGAAATGCATTATAGAAAATTGAGTCCTCCATCATGGGACACAAATCACAGTACAGCAACCTGTATTGGAAAACAATATTATGCATGAAGCCTTAAAGGTTACAGATTGGCCACAGACTGTCATTTTTAGTCTTAAACACCCCCAGCTGCCAGCTCTTGACATTTATGTCTCTATGGTCCTATGAAAACAAAAGGGACATCATAGTAAAGTAAATGTATCCATAATATGTTCTATTCATCCTACTGGCAGCTGGGGCCGTCAGATTTCCTCTTGAGAGCTGTGAAATAAAATGCATCCTCTGATCCCACTAAAACCACCTAACAGATTATTCTAATAGAGCGGACACTAGATATTTTGGGTTGTGAATAATGTATTTTGGAATTTTTTTTGCATTGATGGTTAAAATGTTTAATTATCAATTTTTATTTATTTTTCAGAAAAGACTGTTCTCAGAGAACAAAAACACAAGAAGGGCCAGAAACTAAATGCTAGAGATCATGGCTGACACCCTTAGACAAAATATCACTGGTTACCGGCAGAGTCAGACCTGCACAGGTCACCAGAGTCAGACCTGCACATGCAAAGTTGTAACTGTACAGCAATGGTAAGATTTTTTTTACTTCTATATAGCATATATAAAGTTAGCTTCTGGTTGCAAACAAAATCAGCAATTTAAAAGATGTTCTGTGCTGTGTTTGAATTGCTTCAGTCTTCTTCTAGTTCAAATATTCACACATCTTGCAGAAAATAGGGGAGCTGAAATGTAGTGGAAAGTAAAACATTTCTAAAAAAGAAAATGCTTTAGAAACGGTTTAGCTCCCCCTATCCCATGTCTTCCCCTCACATCACTACAAAGCAACACTTAGTCAATAAAATCACACTGTGATTAGAAAGCAAGGCACATGGTGACTGCATGCACTGGAATGTTGAAAAAACATCTTTTCAATACTGTGTGCATTTATTAGCTGGTAATACTATAAAGCATACAGAAGATCTGCCAGAATAGATAACTGCAGAGGTTTGTGATATAACACTGTTATGTTTATAACAGACGTGGATTGCAGATCCAGTCTTATAGAGGTCCACATCCTATTCATTGAGAAATGTTAGGAATGTTGATGTATCAAGTTGAGTTGAGAAGGTAAATTCCAATCTGCATTTAGTGTTTTCCAATTTCCAGAAAGTGAGGAATCACTGGGCTACTGAATTGAGATTAGCTCTAATTAAAAGACAGAACTGTTTTATTTTCTATGAGAGGTTTCCTTCATTACTTTTCTGCTAAAGCTATAGGGCAGAATAGATATAGAGTACTAGGGTTCATGAAAATACATTGCACACCAGTTATTATATCAGATGCTAATATCTTAAGGTGAATATCTAAAAGCATGAATACCTGTTGTATAAATGATCTGGCAACTACAACCTTCAATATGCCTATTACAAACCCTTCCCACTGGTAAACCAATACTTCATTATGCTACCTGGAGTGTGCTGCTGATGGAGTTTACCAATGAAATTGCAGAGACTGTCATGGAGAACATCTGAAACCAAATTTGCTCTTCAGAATAGATCACAACGTATGACCTACAATATTCAAAACCAGGAAACCTTTAAGTTTGTATTGTATTTATTTTCACTTGTTATGGTGTTTTTACAAGCACAAATGTACTAATATAAATGGTTTGACATAATGTGCATAGACTTTTGCAGACATCTGTCCTTAAACACTTTAGCAAGTTATGAGATACTTAAACACAGTTCATAATTCATTTCACTTCTTAAAGGCAAGACACTTATCCCATTGCCCCACATCTTAAATTTAAACTTCATGTGCCCTGATCTTTCATGTTGAGGTCTCTGATGCAAATAGCACTGCTTCTACAAAGCATGTTGTCTTGGAGGAGTCATGCTCTCATTTTCAGTCCCTTTCATGGCCCGTCACAGTGGCGCACAGGCTTATTAGAGTGTGCCATTAGACTGATGAGCGTTAGCGGAGTGGGAACTAGCGAGGAGGGCTGCAGGGAGGGTCACAGCTCGGCGCGACAGTTCTCCCAGCCCACTCTGTCAAGCCTCATCATCCTCCTCCTGTCGCACGCCATCTGACAGGCCAATCCAAGGAGAAGTCCTGAAAAGGTCAGGGCTAATAACAGCAACACCAGCAATTAATCGCTGACAGATATGCACAACAGACATAATCATATGACTAATTGTAAGACTAATTGGCCGGTCGAAGCCTAGACCGAAATGATTTGAGGCCCATAAAGATGAATTATTGGGGAATTAAGGCATAGAAACAGGTTCATGGTGGCAACTGACAGGTGAAATATGGGCCATATAGAAACTGAGATTAGAGATTTTAGCAGATCTCTTAAGGCCAGTGTTCTAGTCATGGATAATTCTTAGCCTTAGACTCAGCTGCACTGCCAATGGTAAATAACCACTGAAAAGCCTTTTTAGCCTAAGCTTATGCTTAATCTGGATTAGGAAAATAGAACCTTATCCATTTACAAAACATGCTATTCATCATACTCAGATATGAGCAGAGTAGCTTAACCCCATGCTCAAGCATTGTTACTTCAGTGAAAAGTTAAAAGTAAAATTAACTTTCCATAAAGAACTTGAGTAGAAATACAAAAGTAGCAAATGAGTTCTAAGAACTTTAGTATGTTCTGTCAGTCAGCATAGAAACTGTTTGCTATGCTCTGTTTTTCTCCAGTTGGTTTGAAATTAAATTCTGTAGTCCTCCTAAGAATGACCCTTAAACACAAAGCTGGAAAGGGTTAAAATGCTGAGTAAAATCTTTACTTTCCTTACAAATATATTCTAGTAGAAGTAACAATGTTGTTATTTGAAAAGATAATTTACTTGAATTCCCAAAAAAAAAAAAATTACATTAGCTCTTTTCTAACAGTGTGAATTTCAAAGGCGTAAAAAGTAATTTTTAGTGAGTTGTTTGCTACTATTAGGTTAAATCAAATTTAGGTGTATCTGTTATATACATGTAGAAAGATTCAAACTATATTGGAGTTTATATTAGGGATGCACTAAATATTTAGCAACCAAAATTATTTGGTCAAAAATGGCAAAAACATTTTCAGTGTTTGTCCAAGTAAGTGACCAAAAGACCAAATAATTTATACCAAACAATGACCTTTTTAATGACACAGTTAACTTTTTCTTGTTCTAGATCACAGAGTAGAGCTTTAATACAGTAAAGTTAGTTTGTTATTGGACTCCCGTTTGACATTCAGAAAAATGCTTTTTCCACCAGTTAACAAAGTACAGATTCACCAGCACAGTTACAGTTTGTTGGTGAAATGGAAGAAGACAACAAACTACAACCACAACCTTTACTAAACTACACTTGTTATGATGAAGCCAGAATACATTCGCTTAGCTTGTGTTGTGTTAGCTTGTGCTGTTTATATTAGTATAATTATATTGTATTGTGTTTCTATTAGCTTGTGTTATGTATGTGTTAGCTTGTGTTGTGTTTAGTGTGACATGTTTTATTTTGTTTTGAGCATCATCAATGAAAAACAATGCAAAACAAAGCCAGAGAAACAACTATAAACAAAGCCAGAACACATGGGTCAGTCATGAATGCCAGGGTGGATGCTTTGTCTTTGAAAAATTAGTGGCGATTCATGTGGGCAAGCCAATGAAAACCGGGTGGATGAACGATAACTTGGACAAAATTTCTCAGTTGAAAATAAAGTAAAAGATTACCAAATTCTATGATAACCAGGGTAATTGATAACCGAGGATCCATTGATTTCATATATTACTATATATTAATCCATTAATACTGTCTTGTGTAATTTTCTAACATTTCTTTTATAACAAATATAAAAGAATAATCAATTAAACCCATGTTATCAAACCTAATGGTGTCAAACCAACTTATTAAAATACAGACATTCATTTGTGACTTCAAGGCTTTTGGCCAAATGTTTTATTTTGTTTGGTTTCAGCAAAAAATGTCAGTGCATTCCTAGTTTACATTTACAATGTTTGAAACCCAGACCTAACTGAGTTGTAGGAGTGAAAATGTTGAAAAAGCTGAAAAAATGGAAGGTTTGTTACAGTGTACTTATAAATGTAGAAATGTATACTGAAATGCCCTAAAACAGTGTTGTTACATTAAAATAACAGACCAATTACAACAAACTCTCAGTAAACAGTGGGATATAATCTCCAAATAAAATCTGGAACACAAACATTATGACTTCAAGCACTGGTAGTGTTGATTCCATTAAAGCAAGTAAGTCACAAGTCATTGCTTCAGTGAAATTCTCCAGCCTTTAAGTTGCCGTTGTAACATTTTTACTGAGACATGCAGTTCAGTGCAAATTTAGCTGCAACCTAATGGAATACTAGCCCCCTGCTAATTCTACTCTAATGACTCAAATGAAAATGAAATGTGTTAAAGGGATACTTTGGGTTCCCTGTGCAGAAAAGCCAAGCAGCAGGACACTCCATTAAAACCAATTGGTTTTATTGGAATCTCTATGTGCTCTACAAACTGAAAAAAGGCTCCAAATCATCATTGAGGCTGCGCCTCTCTTATGTTTGGGGTGAGACCCTCATGGGAATGTTTTCAGTACTACAGTGACATGTACTGAGGTCATCCACTCAGTCTTTTGGCAATGAGATTCATGAATGCACTGGAGAAATGATCTTCACGGTGTTGTCCGATCTGTCCAAGTGGACTGTACTGTCCAGTAGTTCAGAGTATTATCCACTACAATGGTTTCTTGATATGCAAACTAAAGAGTGTCAAGAGCCACTCTGGACAGAGGTGTCATATGAGCCAGCATTAACATTTTGGACATCAGTGAAACAAGTCCATAGTCATTTAATGCTGTAACTCATTTAATGCTGTAAGGCAATATAGATTTTGTTTGACAACTTGGTGTTTCTGACTTGTAGTGACTTGTTTTGTTTCATGCATTGGTTCCCAGATGACAGCTTGCTATCAGCTATTTTGGTTCTTAAATAATTTGAAGAACCTTTAATGAATCATCCATCCATCCATCCATTATATTATCCACTTAATCCTGGTCAGGGCTGCAGTCTGTCAGATGTATCAGATGTAGTGATTTCATTACATCACTACCTAGTCTACCCCTGGTTGTCCATGCTCTTATGTCTTGTTTCCATCTGCACAACTTTGTAGCTGTATTTTAGATGAAAGCAATAAGGCACTCAAGACAAGTTCATACCGCATGGTCTCGAGTGTTGCTTTTATAAATCAGCGGTCAACATAAAATATGATATAATGCACCAATGTTCAATTAATAAATCCATTTATTCTTTTAATCATTCACAATAAACTATTTGTCCACCAGTCGATATACAGTGGATCCCTGCCTATTCGCGGTTCAGCATTAGCGGATTCACCTATTCGCGGGATTTTCTCTAGAACATATCAACTTGTTATTCGTGGAAAACCCACATATTCACAGTTTAATGATGGTGGTACAAGGCCGGCACTCATTGGTTGATATGCACAACACACAGCCACTTTCGCAGAAGCCATAGACCTGACTAGTTCAGTAGTTTTGCATTCTGTATGGACCGGTCCATTAAGTTAAGCAGCGCGATTGATTCGTGCAGTGAACCCTACAAGAGCCTCCTCAACTCGCTGAAGAAGCAAATGCAGCAGCACCCTATCACCATGTACTTCCAGCCTGCCAAGAAGACACCCAAAAATCCTCCAGAAGATCCCAAAGAAGGGGAGGAGGCTCCCCCAGAGGACATGTAACTCCTCTGCTTTGCTGTGCAGTCACGGTTATTGTACGTGTGAAGGAAAATTTATGCTAAGTGTGTGGGCACCTTGTGGAGAGAGAGAGAGAGAGAGAGAGAGAGATACCAATACTATTTTTAAAAAAATGTTTTTAAAAGGGTCTGATATGTTTCTGAAGTGTTAAGGATGATAGTTTAAGGCATATGGTTGGATTTAACCATCAAAATAGGAACTTATAAGCACTTTTAGAGGGGGTTACAAGTATTCATGGATTCGCACTATTCGCGGTAGGTTCTGGTCCCTAACCCCTGCGAATTCGAAGGGGGCGGTTACTGTATTGTGCAAACAGTTAACACTGTTGCCAGGCAACATGAGGGTAAATATAAATCTACAGCATCTGATATATATATTACACTTCCTGACATTTGAAATAAAACAGCAACAAAAAAGTAGAAGTTCAAGGTTGGTTCAGTTTTTGGTGACTTTTTCAAAATCAACAGTGATGTTGTTCTCACCAAGTCTGAAAACAACGAATGGCCCACATCGGCTGTTTCACAGCCTTCTTCATTTTGTCATTTTTCCAAAACTTCTGTCTCCCTGTTATTAACTTTAGCATGTCTTGTTTTTTTCATTCTCTTCAGTTCTGTTCGTCTCTTTACATCATACTGTTCACCCACCAAGTAAATCAAAACTAAGCTTAAAACTTTCCATGTTCAGTGTGCTGCAAACGAGTTTGTTAACTAAAGTCGTTAAACTTGTAGCGCATTAATGTTCTTTGCATACAGCTCATTGTATGCCAGATGTTTCCAAGTCAAAACTATTTGGCAATCATACATAGGCTATAAATAAATATTAATTAAAATCAGTTTGCTACATTTGAATTGGCATTTATGTAGGAAAAATAGTCCACCTGTTTTACACATTATATCTCCTAAACTCAATTTCTTTACTTTTTAGTTTTAGTCTTTACTTCATTTCTTTACTTACCTTTTAGTTTGATAGTTAGTAGGCCAAAAGATAAACAGCTAAACAACAAAGTGCAACATTCTGTTCTGCTCTGTTCGTATTCAAAAACAATTTTCATTGCAAAACTAGAAAAGTGCATTTCCTGAAGGAAACACTGGATATTGCGCATTGCTAACATGGCCCACAAGCTAAGGTATCCCAGTTGGTTTGTAAGGTGATGCTTTGGTATTTGTGGTGGTTGCTATGGCCCCCAAGGCGGTTGCTATGGCCCCCAAGGCGGTTGCTATGGCCCACAAGGCGGTTGCTATGGAATCCAAGGCCATTGCTATGGCACCCAAGGCCATTGCTATGGTTCCCAAGGCCGTTGCTATGGGTCCCAAGGCCGTTGCTAGGGGACCCAAGGCCATTGCTATGGGCCGCAAGGCGGTTGCTATGGTACCCAAGGAGGTTGCTATGGCACCCACAGCGGTTGCTATGGGCCCCACGGTCGTTGCTATGGCAACCAAGGCCGTTGCTATGGCACCCAAGGCCGTTGCTATGGCCCCCAAGGCGGTTGCTATGGCACCCAAGGAGGTTGCTATGGCACCCAGAGCGGTTGCTCTGGCACCCAAAGTGGTTGCTATGGGTCCCAAGGCCGTTGCTAGGGGCCCCAAGGCCCTTGCTATAGCCCTCAAGGCCGTTGCTGTGGGCCGCAAGGCGGTTGCTATGGCACTCAAGGCGGTTGCTATTGCACCCAAGGCCGTTGCTATGGCCCCCAAGGCGGTTGCTATGGCCCCCAAGGCAGTTGCTATGGGTCCAAAGGCCGTTGCTAGGGGCCCCAAGGCCATTGCTATGGCCCTCAAGGCCGTTGCTATGGGCCGCAAGGCGGTTGCTATGGCACCCAAGGAGGTTGCTATGGCACCCAAAGCGGTTGCTATGGCACCCTAAGTGGTTGCTATAAGCCCCAAGGTCGTTGCGATGGCACCCAAGGCCGTTGCTATGGGTCCCAAGGCCGTTGCTAGGGGCCCCAAGGCCGTTGCTATAGCACTCAAGGCCGTTGCTGTGCGCCGCAAGGCGGTTGCTATGGCACTCAAGGCGGTTGCTATGGTACCCAAAGTAGTTGCTATGGGCCCCAAGGCGGTTGCTATGGACCTCAAGGCCGTTGCTGTGGGCTGCAAGGCGGTTGCTATGGCACCCAAGGCGGTTGCTATGAAACCTAAGGCGGTTGCTATGGGACCTAAGGCAGTTGCCATGTCTCTATGTGAAAATGAATGGGAAGAAAGGGGGATGAAAAGATGACAAAAAGAGAAGTGCAATTCAGTATGGCCCTGCACTAGAGCTCTGTTATCTGTCCTGATGGAGTACATGAATGTTGGTGGCTGTTGGGACACAGAACTCTGTGGCTTGAGTCATACACTCATGAAAATGAATGGAAGTCAATGGGAGGAACGAGGGAAGAAAATGTGACATAAAAAGGAGTGCAGGTCAGTATGGCTCTGGACTAGAGCTCTGTTACCTGCCATGATGTAGTATATCAATTTTGGTTGTTGTCGCGCAAATGGAAGCCTGGAATTTGGTATGGCCAAAAATGAATGGAGGTCAATGGCACGAAAAATAAACGAGTCCGGGTCAAAACTACAGTGAATTTGTGCTCAGTGGGCTGCCCTGATATAGTGTATCCGAAACGGTGTGAATTGGTCAAGCAGAAGTACAGTAGATGAGCATGCATTTTTGCTCCCCATTCATTCTCTATGGGAAAAAAATCCCAGATTAAGGACGTTTTTAGGAAAACCGCAAATCCGATCAAAATTCTGTATACGAGCCCGGATCACACAATCGGACCGAACAATCTGGAGTTGGAACGGTGTCGATATCTCAAAAACTGCGGGACAAGAAGCGCGTCAAAAATCCGACGGAAGAAGAAGAAGAAGAAGAAGAAGAATATATGAAAAACGAATAACAATGATAACTTTGCAATGCGCAATATAACTAGTTGGCAAAAGGCTAGAAGGCATTTAGCAGATGATCTTATCCACAGTGACTTAAAAAACTATTTTTTACTTAAAAATATACTTAAGCCAAGTAGGAATGTCTAGCTACAGTAGTTAAATAATCTAATATTAAACTTAGAACATTCTGAAAAAAAGAAGTAGCAGGTTTTTGGACTTGATGACCAAAAAATCATCTAGCCTCTGCTGTGGCACAGATTTTAGCTGCAGCTGACACCATCCATTCACCACTTCACTGGATGCTGGAGCAATCAGGCTTCAGCATGAGCCTCTCTGAGCCTCTCTGACAGCCGGGGATGATGAGTATCTCAGCCTGCCTGAGTCACCCCTCCACTGCCACTCAACCCTTTTACACTCCCCAACCTCAGCTCCACATTCACCCCTGAGCCAAGTCCCTATGCACTCCCCTCACCCCCCACCTTCTGGCCTTCTGGGACTTTTTAACATCAGGGTGCATCTGGGTAATTATGCTCGAGCTGGGACGAAAGCGCTGCACATTAGCATAATGATTTACGAGGGAAGTCACGCAAGGCAAAGCACACCAGAAACGAGACGCTTCGGGCAACTGGCATCAACATCATTACATCCAAGCAGAATTTACTGGATCTTAAAACGTTTACAAGATGTGTCTCTTTTCAACTCCCACACTGGATATCATTGAGACCAACTGCAAATATTAGGATAAAAAGCATTACATCTGGAGGAAAAACACTATGTCTTCACTGAGCTGATTTGCTTGATCTTACAATAACCTGAGGCATGTTACTTAGCATTTCTCTCAATTACCTGGAGTTGGTTCTCAAGCTGCTTTCACGCTCATTTTCAAAGTTTTATAGTTTGACTCATGAAGAGTGAACCTAATACACAACATGTATTGGTTTTATGTTTCTGTTTACAGTTGCTGTCGACTTAGAAATATATATATTTAACTAGGTTAGAACTGAAACAACATTGGACCAGAACACCAGTCAGAACCAATGTTGATATCCAGAAAGAAGACGCAATACACACAAAACAATGCAAGCACAAATGTACCATATTTTAATAAATGCAATATTCAATTCAAAGAAATGCATCGTCATTTGTGTTTGAAGACAGCAAGGGACTCTTCAGATGTTCATCTCCATACTTGACTTCCATGTATCTTGATGTTAGCCTGAGCCATTCTTGAAGGTTTTGCAATGCAGATTAAGTTTTGTTCATCAGGTAGGAAGAGCCTGGTCATTTTTTTGTCTTTGAATGTGAGCATCAGGGTTTTAAATTAGATGCAGAGAGCAACAGGATGTCAATAAAGGTAGCAGTGATGCAGCATGGTTGAATCAAGAAAGGTTAAAGACAAGCCATGCTGCAGTATTGTGGATCAGCTTTAAGAGACTGGTGGCATGTATAGGAAGACCTGAATTCAAGGCTGGAGATGACAAGAAACTGAATAAGCATGTTGGTGGCCTGCCTATAGGGAAAGTCAGCAGATGAAGAAGAGAAACCTGCAAGACTCAATTTTGTGACATTTGTTGAGAATTCTAGCTGATTATCCATATAAACAGAAAGGTTTTAAGCATTTTTGGTTGAAGTGGCCAAGAGAGTGAGTTTAGAGACAAAAGACAAGAGGACCAAGCCTTTTGGGTCACCAGTGAAATGTCTATAAGGAGAGGATGTGGACACTCTTCATGTTACCCTCAAACTTAGAATGTGGAGCCTGTTTTTTCCAAGGTGTAGAAAATGTGGAGCCTGTTTTTTCCAAGGTGTAGAAAGTCAGGACTGTCAAAGGCTGTAGAGATTGACATTTTACACTGCTAGAAGCAAAACTACTTTCATGATTGCTGAGTAGGCTGTTCATGATAATAAATATTAATTGATGATTAGTTGTTATATAAATATCAGTAGTTAACTATTTGCAGTTCATTAAACCTATTACATTTTAAAGTACTAGCCTAAAGTAGCCACTATCTTGCTAACTACCGGTAGTATCACTGAACTAATAACAAAAACAGCTGAAACAAGCTCAATTAAACAAACATTACTCACGGCTGCACTCTAAATGTGTTATAACATTGTCAGAATGAGGCTGTAGCTGGAGAAGAGGATGCAAGGCTGGTATCAAAATGTGACTTTATTGACAAACTGAGGAACTGTGTCTAAGAAAACAAAAATGTGACTATGGCTATGAAATAAGAACATGACATGACCAAACAGGGTTGACATACAATGACTGACATAGACTATAACATGTGAGGGAGCTAAATAGCAACTTAACCAGAGGCAGGATGAACAAGCAGGGCTGTGAGATGAGACAAGACAGGTGTGGCCAATGCCGAGACACACTATAAAAAATATTTGTTGACTCAACTTAACTTAGTCAAGTCATCTTTTTGCTTTGACTTATTTATGTTGTAAAGACATGTCATGTTAAGTTTAAGTCAAAGCAAAAAGATGACTTGACTAAGTTAAGTTGAGTGTTTTTTACAGTGCATGACTGGAGTAGGGAGAAATGATATGAATGTAAACACAAGAGCACGTGGAGACAAGACGGCACATGAAAAATGTAAAAAGCAGAGCACAGGGGCATGGATGAGTCTGAGGCGGGGGTGTGGGGGACATGACAAACATCAGGTTTATGTAAAATCCAGATGCATCCATAAATGTTTTCTACTTTCAATAATTTGCCTTAATCAAATGAATTTTACCTAATTAACATTTGGTTTATTGCAATGTAAATAAATGATCAACAACTATAAAAAATAATTGCAGTCAGTTTACATATTTGCTCAAATAATTTTTTACTGACTGTTTCTGGGTATTCATATCACACCGACCATTCATTTTAATCAAGCATAACTGATTGTGTCCTTTTCAGTGTAGAGGCTGTCAATATACTGCAGTTAAGGACGTATGTAAATCACACATGGTCAAATATTAGATTTATGCTAGTGTACTGCAAATATATTCTATGTTTGTATCAAGACCATGATCAAAATATATTTGGAGGGGTTAGAGATGCTCCAAATGTCTTCCCCAAATATACTGTTTCAAGATCTAAATACAAATATTTCAATTGCTAGTTTTGTGTAATGTTAGGGTATGTCAATGTTACCATAATTTGCTGATGGGACATTTATTATTATAACACTGTACTAATACTTCATGGCTCTGACTTGCATAACATTAAAGTTTTTGGAGAAAACAGACCATTTTGCAATTGCTAATCAATCAACTGTCACTACCTGCAGAGTTAGTTATCATACATTCAACAATGGTGCTCACCAGCTTATTCAACTAATGTTAAGGGAAGAGGAGGAGGGAGCTGGAGAGAAGAAAGAAGAGAAGAGCCAACTGGAGAGCTGGGCAGATGAAAAGAGATGGCTGGAGAGGAGAATAGAGTATGACAGAGGAGAGGAGAGAGGGCTGGAGAGGAGAAAATGAAAGAGGAATAAAGCAGATGTTCATGCTTGATGGCTTTTGCCCAGTATAGTCCCCCCTCCATCTTACCATGTCAACAGTTATTGAGAAGTTGTGAAGTTGTGTATGCAATATTCTGTAAAATGAATTTGTAAAAATACAAACTTTCCACACATTTTACATATACATCTACTCCAGATTTGGAATGAATGACAGTTCAGAAGCAGGTGTGATACAGTTGCTGAAACCCATGTACCTATGACTAATAATTAAACAGTTTGATGGAATATAATAATAATAATAATAATAATAATAATAATAAATAATAATAATAATAATAATTAAAATAAATAAATTAATAATAATAATAATAATAATAAAATTATTGCAATAAACATTACATGTTATTTGTATTATAGTAAATATGAGCATGTAATAACTGCAATTAATAATATAACTGACTTACAGCTGGAAGAGGGCTGCATCTCAGTGGTCTAAGTGGGATTCCCTTTAAGGCAAGAAGGATGCATGTCTGTATTTGTGCTCTTGAAGCCTTCTTTGAATGGTGACTTGTGGTATCACATCAATTATTGTTGACAGACATGTTTGTCTGGTTGTTAGTAGACCAGTGGATTCATTCTGAGATAGTGTTTAGGCTGTGCTCAATGCTTTTGCAGATTTTAAACTTCCATAGACACCTCTCTGGTCTTCATGAAGGTTTATTCTTTGTTCAACATCAAATGTAATGTAAATGTCTTCACAAGTGAAAACCAAATGTAGATATTCAGAGACACCTTTGAGTCACATTACTCACTTGAAAAAATGGGTGGGTTTAAAGAAAAGATGTCATGTTCTACATTGTTAACACATCTAGATGTAAATGTCATCTGGAATTCAGATCGATTTGTCTTCAGCATGTAGTAAAAACAAAAACTAGCCATGCTGTCCCATTACTTTTGGAGGAAACTATATAAGCTGATTCTGGCCCAGGCATGAACTGTATAAATGTGACTTACTTGAGTTACTACAATAAAATCTCATTTTTACCTGAACATGGTGTAAAAATGGCTCAGTATGTATTCGACCAATACAGCGGCAAGTATTCATGCATCATAACGAGGACAAGTTTTTGCTAGCTCATAAATGCCATATCATCGAAGCTGAGATTTAAATTTCAAATGAGCCACCATTAGTGCAGGACCCTCTTGAATGTCTCCGCATGTTTGGGATATTCTTGGCCTCTTTATTCAAAGTAGCCATGAACTGCACTCACTGATTGCATTACTATGTAGATGGATGCAGTTGGCAAGATGATTTATTCATTTATGTGCTTGTTTCACGTTAAAGGAAATGTTACAACCAGCGTTTTAAGTTGCTTTACACACTTAATGATAAAGGTAAAAATATTGGGTTGGTAATGTTGTCATAAACATATAACTATAGTATAAAACACATGTCATGAACTGAGCGGTCAACAAGATTTTGGTTTCTTCTGTGATCTATGAAATATATATTCTATTCAATGTTTTTGTGTCAAATGGTATATTGTAGAGAATCTTAGAGACAAATTTCTTTGCCACGATGATAATAGGAGCAAGCTCAACATGTATTCTGCATATTTGTATTCTTTACACATATGTAGCCTGTCATATTTTATGTTCTTTACATTTAATATTTGTTTTAATATCAGTTTGGGTTAAAGCTCATGAAAATCTGAAATTCACAGTATCAAATTATAAGAACATTTTGAGTTTGAGTAAAATACTGTTCATACTGTATAAATACTATGTATCTATTTATTAGTATGGTGTTGGGCCTCATTTTGCGGCCAATACAGGGTCAATTTGTTTGGGAATGACATATACAAGTCCTGCACAGTGGTCAGAGGGATTTTAAGCCATTCTTCTTGCAGGATAGTGGTCAGGTCACTACGTGATGCTGGTGGAGGAAAACGTTTCCTGACTCGCTCCTCCAAAACACCCCAAAGTGGCTCAATAATATTTAGACACAAAGACTTGCTGTCTTGGTCACAGATGCGCCAGCAAGACGTGCACCAACAATTTGTCCTCTTTTGAACTCTGGTATGTCACCATAATGTTGTGTGCATTGTAATATACTATATAACTGTGCTCTTACCTGCTAACTGAACCTTCACACTCTGCTCTTACTGGTGCAATGTGACATTAATGAAGATTGGCCACCAGACTGGTCCAGTTTAGCCATGAAACCTCCCACACTAAAATGACAGGTGTTTCAGTTTCATTGTCTAACCCCTGTAACTGCTGAATTCCTAATATTTTTTGATTATCATAATGTTAGTAATGAAAAAAAAATTAAAGTTGTAAATGTAAAAAAGTCTGCCGTAAATGTGTTTACAAAAATACAGCCCAAAATCTGAAAATGTAGAGGCTCTGTGTAAAAAATGATACAAAAATCACATTTACTTTGAATTTTATTCCATTGCAGACAGTATGAACCCAAGATATTTCATGTTTTGTTTGATCAACTTCATTTAATTTGTTAATATACATCCATTCCTGCATTTCAGCTCTGCACTGCAGAAAATGTTTGGGAACCACTGGGCTAGAGCAACAACAAATAACCCTAACACAGTCACAGGAACACAAGGGGAGGACCATAGCAAAACCAGGGCTAACTGTGTGGCCTGACAGGCTCTATGCCACCACATAAAATCTAAAAAGAAACAAACTAAAGGAACAATGAGAAAAATAGTAAATATACTGTAAACATATGAGGTAGGTTGTGCTGAACGTTTACAATATAGTAATTTAAGTGTAATAAAAAACACTGGCTTATGCATCAAAATGGCATAGCCTGAGGCTGGTGTTTCTGCACACTCTTGTAACATCTCCCTGATGGGAGGCGTGTGAAGAGACAGTGCTGGTGGTGTGTTGAGTCTTTGATGATGTTATGTTCACTTCTGATGACCTGGAGGGTTACATGTCCTCCAGCCATGGGAAGGCTGTTCCTGTAATGGTTCTGGAAGTCTTCATCACTCTTGGAGAGCCTTCCGGTCCTGTGTAGAGCAGTTCTCAAACCAGACTGTGAAACCATTGATGCAATTGCACTCGATGATACCCCTGTAGAGCTTGCTGAAGATCTTAGTTGATATGCTGAACTGTGAGTTCTTTAAAACAGGTGATGCACTAAGTGAGAGATTTGAAGGTCTTCACTCTCTCCACCTCTTCCCAACCCACGTGCAGTGGTCTGTGTTGCTCTCTTTTCTTCCTTGGGTGATTTCCTTAGTCTTGTTGGTGTTTAAGGAAAGACTACTGTCATGGCACCATGCCACCAGATCTGCCTCCTCCCATTTATATGCTATTATCTCCAGTCATCACTGCAATGACAGTAGTATCATCAGTAAATTTGATGAAAGTGGTGTAGGTCTAGAAGGCAACACAGTCCTACATACAGAGAATGAATGGGAGCCTGGAAAAGCCCGGGGGGTTAATGTGTTTATGACTTATGCACTGGATGTTCAGCTGCCGATTCTGACAGACTGAGGATTTTGCATGTTTTATTGATTTTTAAGTAAAAGTAATGTTTAAAATGTCTGCACATTTTAATACAAATTTAATCTATTTAGTGACTTTAATACTTCGGGAAAGAACTTAAGCTGTAATAATGTTAAAGTTATGGGCCATTAAATACTTTAAATTTGTATTTTTCACAACAAATTCAGAAAATAATTAGAAACAGTTCAGAAAACATTTTCATTTTTTAAAATAAAATGAAAACTGTGGTATTCAATGAATATGACATTGTTTTCTTTGCATTTAGGTTTGAAAACATCAATTCTATTTTGTTCTTTTGACCAGGTGATCATTTTCTGCAAATAAATGCTCTAAATGACATTTTTATTTGGAATTTGGGAGAAATTTTAACAGTAGTAGTATTATTTTCATTATATATATATCTATTTGTTTTCCAGTAATTCCTGCTCTGTGGTGGTCCTGCTTTCTTTTAATTCCATCAAAATAAGCAGTCTGTTTTCTTAAGAATGATGTAAATTATCTTTGTTCTGCATACAATGTGAGAACAGTGTGGTTGTCCATAATCTGGGCCCATTAATTGCAAATAAGTACTTTTCACAGCTATTGTCAGCTTATCTCTTAGTATCTTTGTTATGTGCTGTTTCATTGTGCAAATAACTCCTTACAAATGGCACATCTAAAGATAATATGACATGTTCTGTTAGGTGTGTGTGCATTCCCCACTGTATATAATGGCATAATAGTGTCACATGCATTCCCATTAACAGACCTTCAAATGGGTCCTCAATGAGAATCATTAGTAAACATTGAAATGCTAAAAGACAATGCACATGGCCCTGGGCAATTTATAATACAACTATAATACAATAATAGATGAGCTATTTTCAGCACCTGTAATTTTGTATTAAGTTTTTTAAGCCAAGAAGGGCCAAAAGCCTAATTTAATTACTGTATGTTAATTGAAATGGCAAAGATACCAAGCAAAGTCCCATTTGACCATAATGATGAATTTAAAACAGATTGTTTTTTGCGCTTTGTAGGTTTTAATATGTTATACATGATTTAACTCATGTCGGAGTCAGGCAGAAGATAATGAAAACAAGAAATGTAGAGTCTGTACTCAGAATTTAATTTGATAATGAATACATTCTTGCAAATCAATATTGTTCTATGAGTTGTTCTACAAGAATGACAGACATGGTTCTTTGCTAGAAAAAGCTGCTTGTGTAAATGGTATGTTGTTAGACAGACACGACATGTATGTTGTAACTACATTAACTTCATTAACTACATTAAGGAAGCGCTGCATTGACTGGAACCAAATACATTTGCCACATCGGAAATACTCCCAACCGCTAGAGGGTGCTGTTTAGCTGTTGACATTGTACCAATAGCATGAGCCATAAATTTGTTTTGCTGTCTACAGTAGATAAAGAGGATAGACATGTAGAGGACAGACATCCTTGAACACAGGGTTGTTCTTCGTACGTCTAGTCACTTCATTTAGATAGCAAAGCAAGTTTCTGTTTCCTGTTTAGACTCTTCATCGACTAAACAGCACCCCCTAGCGGCCGGGAGCATTTACGGTGTGGCAAATGTATTTGGTTTCAGTTAATGCAGCATTTTCTTAATGTAGTTGCGCTCTCATTTTTGTTTGCTGCATTTTATTACTGTATTTGCGTTTTCCCTTAAAGCTCTTGTGTTCTTAGCTTTTGTTTTTGCTTTGTAAATGCTGGTGTGATGTGACAACATAGTAATGCTTTACATAAATTACAATAGAAAGTACATTTCTATAATGCTATTGGAAAGTAACATGCCCAAGACTTAGACTCCCAAAAAGCCCCAACAACAAGAAAATCAAACATCAGTTGTGTGAACTTCACTTGTATTTGACAATTCATTTTTGTATTTGTATCTATGGGAATCTATACATTTGCATAAAAAATTATAAAGGTCAGAAGTTCCAGCTTTGGCAATTTTCAGTTCAGTGACCTTCTTTGGAACTCCAACTGAAGTCTTTTGGGCTTTTAGCTGTAATTTATCATGAACATGTCACCTTGAAACAAACCACACATTAGCTTCTTATAGCCTTAGGACTGTTATGACCCTAGTATCTTAGGAATGACTGATTCAGGTTAAATAACTGTAAAATATAGGAAAACAGTGAATTATACAATCCAGCCCTAAATTTGTTTCTGAGTATATAGGTGAAATTGTTGTTTTTCTGATTATGGTACTCAGAATGACCAATCACTCTTATATGTTCTTGGAAAGGGTCACCTGCAAAATGAATTAATATCTCTATTTTTGAAGTACATAAAATACTAAAATAAAATATGGATCTTTGAAATGATGTCACAGAACAGGGATCTTCAAATCTGATCAAATTCAGCTGCTCTAAACTAGATTATAACCATGCCAGCATTAAAATCATATAACCGTGATGAAAGTCACAAGAAAACACTAATCAGCACTAGCCAGGTAGCAACTGGTACACACAAATCTGCTTTAAGTCCAAAAAAGCTCATAAAAGTCTTCTGAATCTCTTTACAATAAGCAGAAATCATGACACTGAGGTTATCTTCTTATCTGAGTTCCTCACTGACAGTCAATATGAATCCTTCTTTAGGAAAAGATTTTACAATCCTCGATTGTACACAGCCTGAAAAAACACTCAAAGTGGTTACCATACATGTACAGGCTCTGTTCTCTCTCTTACACACATTGGCGGTCCTAATAACTCTTCCTGATTGTATTTTTATGGAAATATCTGGGTTATTTATATGATCGATTAAGCAACATTTGGATTCTAAACATATCTTGGATGATCAGCTACATTTATGCCAGCCAAATGTATGTTTAGAGACAACATTCTATCTAAGGCAGTTTTCTTGATGCTGCCCTTTTGCTATCAACTGATGGATTCTATAAACTGCAGCAGTTTTCCTTTCTCCACCTTGAACAGCTAAAGCCAGTCTAATACAGCCTGAGAAGGTCAGTTTTTTGAGTCAAGAGAGGATTAGGAGGATGACTGACTGACAAAATCCATCAAAGTAAATCTGTTACTTTCAGAACAAAAACTGGAATTGGCTGTTGAGACTGTTTGCACTTAGAATATGTTCCACAAAATAAGATGGGTGTCAAACTTTATTTTTGGCTCATGTGCCACCAAACAGTGCCCCCCCCCAAAGGACACAATCATTAAAAGCATATTACTAGCCTATACTCTCATTTACCTTAATCGAGTGAACATGATTACTTAGCTAGCTTGTTTCTTCATCAAATGAAGGTTATTTTTGTCAAAAAATTTGGCATAATGTAAGCTCAGCAGACATCCTTTTTATGTGAAAATGTTATAATGACTGAGTCTCTTTACATTAGCCTACAATGAAAGTAAATTGCTGTCGCCTGTTAAGTTACCATTTTGGAGCTACTTCAGATTCTTTGCTTTGAACAGTGACAATATTTACTTTGCTTTTTCCATTTATTGCATTTGTGTTATCTGAGCACTTTACAGTGATGTTTCCATCTCGTTTGGCATGATGAAATTTGTGTTATCATCACAACTCTGTCAATTCATGCTGTATTAAAAATGTCTATGTACCTGACTTCAAAATGAGGTGAACATTAAAACAATTGGGGCTTGATCCCACCTCTAATGAAGGCATTGGGCACAGCACAGTCACAAGTGATAAACAGGGTTGATGGCTTATCTCTGCCTCCAAGTTGGGTCGCTTGATACCATAACACAGACTGAGAAATACTCACTTGATATGTATCACTATGAAATTGGGAGGTTAACTGGAGAAACTTTCAATCAGGAACACAGCAGGAGAAGGGGTTAAAAATAGGGAGCAATTGGAGAATTGGTTGGTATTATGGAACACTCGAGATCTGTTGTAAACTACAGTCACTTGCATATGTCTGTGACTGTCTCCTGACAATTCAGTGAACACTTGTTTTCCTTATTTTATCTGATCTGCATCATTTCAGTAAATATCCTGACAGAGCTGACTAGTTTAAGGATCGACAGATCAGATAAAAGGAAAGCAGAAGAAAATGTTTAAGTGAACTATAGATGTAAACATCCTTTAACTTGATTAATAAAATGAAATTAAAGATAGAAGGGCAAAATATTGTATGCAAGTTAAAAGAGTGTCCTTTAAAGCTTGTGATGGTAGTTTTTTTATACATTTAAATAAGTCTTTCAAAATAAGTCAGACAATACAAGAAGAATGTAGGATAAGAAATGTCAATTTATCAATCACCTTAGTTATATAAACAAGCTCAACTTTACCAACAGTTGAATTTCTTCAAAATCCGTAACAGTAGCCTGCTGAAACGTTTCCCGCTCTTTTTCAGTCATTCATAGTGTATCTGTGTGTTATAACTGCATATATGCAGTTGGTTGTGTTACTGACAACCAATCAGAAGTGTGGTTTATCTGTAAATTATTACACAATTAGCAACTATTATTGAAAGATATTAAGTTGATCAAACTGAAAGCAAAATAAAGCTGACAAGCTGCTGAACTATTCTCCGCCCTAAAGTACCTGATCCAGCTAAAGCAGAGCTTTATAATCAGTCAATGATCAGTTGTATTGAGTCAAGCAGTACTTGAAATCATGCATTGTGGGTTGTAGGGACAGCTGAGGAAATTGTTCTGTACAGGTAGCCTTGCACAAAATAAATAAAAAATAAATAAAAAATACAAAATTACAGAATCCTACTTTTTCAGCCTTTACCAGAGTTACCTGACTGTTAAACAGTAACATACCAACTCATTTGCAGAAAAGTTGGAAAACTTCATAAAAATGCAATAAAAACAGAAATCTGTTTTGGATATTTATATAAAGTCAGATTGATATAAAAACAGTAAATGACAGTGTGCAGGAACATCTTTTTTGTTTGCACTGATGTGGAACGCTTGGCAACAGATGAGGAAAGATGAGCGCAGATTTATAAAAACAAGTTAAAAAACAAACCAAACAAATCCAAACAGAACATAACTAAATTGACAGACAGACACGGGCTAAACAGACACAGGCTAGACAGACACAGGTTAAACAGTGGGCCGACTACGCCTCAAGAGAAATAGGCTAAAGATGCTAAACAGGCTAAAGATGCTAGACAAGCTGGGATCAACAGGACAAACACAAACAGAATAAACAAACACAGACCCTTGAAAAGATAGAAGACTGAAGGCTAAATTACAGCATGCTGTGCACAACAATGCCAAGCAAGAAATAGTTCTTCAGGCTTGGCTTAAGTAGACCTGCAAATCAGCGTCTGAAAGGGAGACAGCTGGAGTGGTAAGTCACATGAGCTCAGAGGAGCGTAAAGGATTCTGGGAAGTGTAGTTCCGAGATGACGTGAGAGGACATGTGACAGGCTGGAGGAGGGGGGAGCATGACTAGGGTGACCAGACGTCCTCTTTTACCCGGACATGTCCTCTTTTTGAGACTTAAAAAACTATCTGGGCGGAATTTCAGAAATGTCCGGGATTTAGCTTACATTAAATTTTGAGAAGCATTTCGTTCACAAACTAGTCTCGCCCCCTCCCTCCTTACTCTGTTCAGTTCACTTGAGTGAGAAGGGGGCGTGGTGAATTAGCGAGGAGACTCGAGTACACTGAATGGTGAGGTCGACAGAGGGAAAGTCTGCGACTAAACGTCCAGATGAATTCGGTTCGGACTTCTTGATAAAGAACGAACCGTAACAACACGTGTCGTACGACATTAAATCGGAAGTCAGAAGATAGAAAAGTTCCC
>BRDA01028474.1:0-31551 GCA_036984385.1 Crenuchus spilurus | reverse complement strand
CACCTCAGTAGCTTTGTTTACGACAGCCAAAGCACATGTACCCTCCCGCACCTCCAGCAGCTCTGCCGAAACGTAAAAGTAAGTTCTTTAATTAATTAAAAAAGAAATGTCCATGTTTTCGTCTTTGTCTCAGTCCATATGAAGCTGAGTGCCTGACGTGTAAAGCTGGGACTTACGTGTTTGTAGTGAATAAAGGTGTAAATGACCTACAAGCACACACCAGCAGTGAGGGGAGCTCATGATCTAAAATCAGTTTTTAAAATCTAAAGTCAGAGTTTTTAGTAAATCAGAGTGCAGCAGAGGTGTCTGTGCACCACGAAGGCTACCGGCCAGTGGACTGCATATCTGACTTGTTAAGAAAGGTTTTCAGATTCCTAAACAGCTAAAAACATTCTGAAGTACTCAGATAAAGACAGAATTGTTACACAGCACAGTCATGTCATGGAAATGTATCATTTTGCTTTTGCATATTTAAAATGTAAAATAGTTTAAATAGCTTTTAATGGCAGTGTTTTTTTTCTGCATGTTAAGAGTCATTAAGGGCCAATAAAGCTCTTTTTCATATACATATCAGCCATATGCTTAGTGTACAACCTTTTTTTAAATGTCTTTGTATGTGAACATGCCATACATTATACCCCGCACCCATAACTACCCTCCCCCCTGGGGTTAGGTGTCCTCTTTTTCACCATCTCAGATCTGGTCACCCTAAGCATGACAGATGACAGTTCTGTAATCTTCAGAGGAGCTTTATCAGAACTTTATTTGATAAAGGAACAGCATTTCTGGGGTTTGCTCCGAAAGAGTAAAGGCACTAAACTAGTGAAAATGCACCAGGAATAATGACTTTAAATGTAACAGTAAATATAATCAGTTTGTTGTTTTACAATACATCAGGTCTCAAGTAGCCAGTAATTATCTATTATTTATCTACCATTAGGTTAAATCATAATACTGCCAATTTAACCTGCTGTACCACTTATACAATGATCACTGTAACAAAAGTGTTGTTTTGAATTTTCTGTTGATATTTGTTCATGAGCCAGTTATTAGAAACTTGTGTTGTTCTTCATTCTGTATGTACCCAACATTGTGTTGCTCTTTGAAAATTCTTCCTTATATGGTAACCTGCTAGAACAAAGAAACATCACATTCATGCGAGTGTTGTACACTAAAGGGTGACTCAAGAACATGGTACACGTGATCAGACAGTAACTTGTGTGGAAAAAACAAATGGTTAATCATTCTAACTGGATCTGTGGAAAACAGGAAGTGTCTGCGGAAAACAGGAAGTGTGGTAACCCCTAGTATGTATATAGTATAAGCAATGGTAAGCCTACACATCTTTGAGCATCTGTGTGGAGACTTTGTCTGAACTGATCTCTTTCTTCAAGAATAAAAATCAACAAAAAAGTCTCCGGTGGTCCTGAGCCTGTTATCTAAAAGAATCTCTCTAACATCAGGTTAAACATTCTTGCTGTATTGTGCAGTTTATTGCCTATTTGTTTTTATTGTGTAGTTTAATCTTTTGTGTGATAACCATTGAAAACTATGGTCAACTCTGTAATAAGCAGGTGTGTTCTAACAGCATGTCAGGATGTTTAGAACTACGACCATGATCAGCAATGTTCTCAAAAGACCTTTGATTCTTATGACTACAGAAGCCCTACAGGGACTTGGGGGATGCAGTGATTGAATGCTTTTCTTGTCCTTATTTCATAGGAGTCAGCTGACAATCATACAGTTCTCTCTCTGTCTGTCAAGAGATTGACAGATATAAAAGACAAGTGGTGCAATCATCCACTCCTGTGTGCTGTGAAGTAATTGCATTGATTGAGGTAGAGTGTTTTTTCACATACCTTAAGAATGCTTCCTCTTAGCTTGCAGTCTTCATCTATATATGGGTAGCCAGGCGTGTAGATATGCTAACTATCCGTTTTCATGCTAATTATAATTTGACGTTTCATGTTCTTCAGAATGTTAGCCCGACTCAACTTCCCTTGATTTTTTGTGGGTGGGTCTGTACACGTTTGCGTATGTCTCTGGATTGGAAACAAGTACAAACCGCTCTGTGATTGCTAAAGCACTACCCACTTTGATGGCTAACAGTTATCAGTGTGGTAAAATTAGCCTCCGTTCTGACCTTGAAATGCAGGCAAAAACCCACATAATTGCACCCCCATATTGGGAGTGTATTATCTTGGTTCTGCACATGTAGTCTGCAAACAAAGATGGTGCTTCCACCCTCCCCTCTCTGATCGTAATCAAGCCTGCCAATCTGGAGCCTCTCATTGTTGTATTTTCAGCTTGAGAGCACTCTTCTCTCATTGGGCTTTTTAGCCTAGGACTTTGGCTGGCTCAGATACAGATGACATAGAAACCATGTGTGCCTAAAGCGGATATGACTGCAAATCATAAAATTACAAGCAGTGAGAAAGCTGGTGCCATTTGAAGCATCCGAGTGCTTGGTGAAAATAGGTTGAAATTGGAGGCTTTGCTTGGTGGATATTAAGAGCTACCAGACACAGTGAGCCTGAAGGCAGTGCAGCTCACAACGAATGGGGGAGGGGGCCAAGTGCTTTGTGGAGTATAAGCATTCTTCATCAGCGAAAAAATGACAGCTTCTGAAAAAATCTGAGTTTTAGTTGGTTCCGATAGTCTATTTCAATGATAGGATATTGATGTTCTAATTTATTAACTACTTCATTATTACATGAAATGGTTCATGTGAAGGATCTGAACACTGATGTAGTCCATCTCTCCACACACAAAGTGTCATTGTTTTAACCAGAAAGTAAAAGAAAGGTAGCTGCAATTTGGTAGGTGAGCTGGTCAGTACACAGCAAAAATGATATCTTAGGATACGTGTAGTCTAAATATCTAATATTTCTCTTTTCAAAAATGTTGGATGCTTAGTACAAAACTATTTATCATAATTGTAACTGCATATCTCATTTAGACAGTGGATCTATTGTTATGTGGATGTTATGTCAAGAGAGTGAACAACAGTCATGTTCAAGATCTATGGTGGCACACAAAAAATGACCTGAAATTCACTGTGCAAATAACAGTTGAATAACTATGCTTATTTTGACTGGTATTTTGATATGAGGCTCTATTACTTGCATGAGGTTGGTTTAAATGTTCTGTCTCTTAGTGAACAATCAAATAAAGTATTCCTAATTGATGTTATTATACATACTGGACTAAATACCAGGTAATCAGCTGTATAGTATTTATAGCTCTAGTATAGTATATCTCTGCTGAGTTTTGTCCAAAAGGGAGAAAATGCCTGTCCCATAGACACCTGTTATATAGACTAGCTGAGTTCAGTGTTTGGGCTGTTTTTAAAGTAACTTATATTTTGAGAATTTTTACTTATTTTAAGTAACTTTAAGTAAAATTAAGTGTGTTTGCAGATAGCTTTTTAAACAAGCAAACTTATCTGTTAATACAGTGAGCTAATTTTAATTATAGTTATTCAAAATAAGAAATGTCTAGTTATACAATGTAATAGTGTTCAATATTTAGACTATATTTAAGTCGCATATAAAAGAATCTGACACAATTTAAGTTTAGCTCATTAAATCAAGTATTGTTATAGATTAGCTATATATCAGTGTCCATCTATCCAGGACAGTAAAATCCATCCATCCATCATCTTCCACTTAGCACAGTAAAATAACATCTGCAATTATTCATACATGTAGTCTAGCATGATCAAGTGTTTTGCAGAACTAAAAACTGAAAGCAGTACACTCTGAGAAGAAAATATAATATATAATGCATTCCCAAAGAGCCCTTCAGATTGATGAACGATGTGCTGTGGATGGCTCTACATGGAAGATTTTGGGAATATGTATATATATATATATATAGGAATCCTTTTTGGTACTATATAGAACTTTTTTCTATTTTATCATTGTAATACTATTAGAACCCTTTTTAGTGCTATTTGGCTTCCTTCCTTCAAAGGTTCATTCAACATGAAAAGATGCCGAGGGAACTTGAGTGTTCTTGGTTTTATATTTATATTTTCTTTATTAAACAATTCTTTTAACCCTTTCACCTTTTGCTCAACCATTTGGTAGAGCACATTTGTGTCACTATATCTTTGTGGAGAAGATGGTGAACTAAATACAATGTGATTGTGCCATCTCTACCTATTGGTAGAGGCATGGTAGGCTAAAAAATATCCACATGAGGTCACTAAAAATGCAACATTTTCTTGTCTGAATGCAAACCAGCAGCTCCATAGCCAAACCACAAGCAATAAACTGGATCAAATGCTGAGAAACCATTAGTGTTGTTGCACCACCACACAGATGAGTGTGGTGTTTAAAAAGTTAACAGAATGAGCATGTTATTGCACAGTGTGTGTATTTGTAGTTTATGTTGTGATTTTACCATAAAGTGCCAACTGATGTTTAAAGTGTTCATATTTTCTTTTACTTCACGTGCATAGCCAAGTGCTTGTGCATTGTTTCTCTGGGAGAAAATAGCACCAGGATGAATTATACAAACTATAGACAAGCCAACCACAGTAGTGTGATGCTCTGGGCAATGTTTTACTTGGAAACCTCAGGTTTCATACACATTAAGTATAATATGCCATAATGAAAGTAATAGTGATGGGCTTAAAGAACTGCTTTTGAATAAAATAAAAAAGACATCATGGATCACTAATCTCAACTTCTCATAAAGTTATTTCCTTCAACCACACCAAAGGCATTCTGTAACTTTGAAAAAGGTCTGCTGTGCTTAATTCTCAAAGGCTTTGGACTCAGTGTCCTATGAAATGCACTAAATGCTAGAATGGATGCTATTCACAGTCCCTTTAAAGATCTTGGCCCATGGCATATCTTGTATTATTCTGCAAAAGAAGAGGCTTAGGGCTTATGAAAAGGAGGATGGTGTTATTACGTAAGAATTTTTGGAAAAAAAAACCTGTGCCAACTCAGCTTGCAACTGAAACTATTATATGCTTCTTTAAAA
This sequence comes from Crenuchus spilurus, assembly GCA_036984385.1. Classification (NCBI taxonomy): domain Eukaryota; kingdom Metazoa; phylum Chordata; class Actinopteri; order Characiformes; family Crenuchidae; genus Crenuchus; species Crenuchus spilurus. The sequence goes on along the minus strand of BRDA01028474.1, from coordinate 26,556 downwards.
TATGACAAGTAGAAGACTACAATACCAGACAATACGCAGTAAGCATTATGCCAAATGTTCCTAAAACTGCTGGAGATCGAACCCAGCAGTCTAATCAAATCTGGCACTAAGTACCATCAGCCTAGAGAGGTCTTCACTACAAATTTGTTATGATTGAAAAAACTGAGAATGATAATGCCTAGTTCAACGCTGCATCTGAATTGAACTCATACTTTAATTCTGCCACTAATAATAAACTCATTGAATTACCAATGATAACAGGATACATCAGCTACAGGACCTGTTGTAACAAAGCCTCATAGATTAGAAATACTGACTCTGTGAAATTGTTTCATAATGTGGATTAATGCAATAAGATTTTATTCCAAGCAATTTTGGACTATATCATGAAATATTTACATAAAGGGCAGTTTGTAGTTTCTAATAGTGTAAAAAAAAAAAAAAAAACTCAACAGATATATAAAACGTAAGATGCAGCGATAACAAAAGGTAGAAAGGAGAACAGAATAAGGAACAACTGAGATATAAAATATACAATTGTGTGTTTACACAGGAAAAAGTTTGCAAATGATGAGAATTAAATGTTTTGACAAAACCCACTGTACATACATACAATTGTATATATTGTGATAAATGGACCAGCAGAAATGTATCTAATGTGACATTTCAAGCCTTTTTTTGTTTCACTATTGATCAGTATGAATATTTTTAGTTATTTTGAGTTTGAGTAAATTAATGGTAAAAGAGTATCAACATTAAAACAAAACAAAAAAAAACCTTTAAATATGACACATCATGTATAATGAGTGAAAAATATTTATTTGATCTTTTTTAATTAAATCATAAACACAAATGAACTTTTTCACAATATTCTAATTTTTGGAGATGTACTAGTATAATTAAAAAGGCTGTTTTCTTTACTGTGCTTTTGAGACAGATAGTCATATGTAAATGACCTGTTCTTATTAGCTGTACTGTATTGTGCCTCTTTCTAAAACCAGTTCAGGCCTAAACACTTCAGTGTGAAAGGGGTGGGGCTAAACTCTGACAGGCAGAATAGATGGGGATATATAAATTAATTGCTTTTTGTGACATCACAAAATCAGGAAATTTTAAATGACATGTTTCTGCAGCTTAGTTTCTATTTATGGACTGTATTCACCAGGAAGTGAAAATGATGTGTTGAATGTTTACCAGTGTATAGCAACTACATGAACTTTTATTTTTAAAAAAAGCAAGTAACGTTTGATTTTTAAATGTACCCTTTAACATAAATTAACATTGAGTTTTTTTTCCTCCTCATATTAAGTCATCATTTTGGAAATATCAGGTTTGCTGATGCAGGGAACTTTATAGTGAGACTGCATAATAATAGCATCTTCTAGTTTCCTCACTCCAATGCTAGCCATCCAGAGTCTCACATGATTGGCCCTCACAGTGGGTGTGAAAGGTGAAAATCACTTCTCATCATTCACAGCCATGCCACGCTCAATTCTCCATGGCACCCGCCTCCTTTGTTCTGGTCCGGGCAGGGGTTGGGGCGGGGGGTGGGGGTAATGGCTCTCCAGGAGCACTGCACTGTGCCCATTCACATCACAGAGGTAATTATCTACAATCAGAGAATGTTGAGAGGGGAAAAAAATCTATAGATGCTTTAAACATCTTTTTGTACAGGGAGAGGCTTTTGCTTTCTTCGTGTGGGTGCACTCTGTGACCCTTAATCGCAGAGCTTTCCCTAACCTTTGATCTTGTCATTGATGGCAGCTTACAGGACTAATGCTGAAAGGGCTAACTTTGGGTTCTCAACAAAGAATTGGTATAAAGTAAAACAGTTTTATCACACTTCAACATTGAGTTTTAGGGAAAAAAACATTGAGATTTAGTTAGTTTGGGATTTTACCTGGGTTAAGCATTGTTAGGTATGACACTATTTTTTTAAATGCAATAAAATATTACAAAAATACATGTGCCAACTGTGGGGGCACTAGTCCCTCCATTACTTAAGCTTGAGAAAGCTCATGCTAGTAAAACTGCTTAGAATATTCTAAAAACAGCTGCAGTAGTTTGTGTTTGGTGTTTGCCATAGTGTAGTGTGTACAATACTGCCTCCTACATCATGGCAGACTGGGGTTCAGTTCCATCAATGAGGGAATACACTACACTAGACCAATGAAGTCTTTAAGCAAGACTACTAACCCTACATTCACTTACAAATGTAGCATGATTGAAATAATTCTGGATAAGTGCATCAAATTAATGTAAATATGGTTAAACAGCACTTCCAAAATACTAGGAACTTTAAGCATGCATGACAGTTATGGGAACATTCAGATGATGTTGATATACATTGATAATGGATCTCTGTTCATTAAATGAAAGACAGATTCAATTGTTAAATGCTTCAATATTGACAGAACTAATACTCAATATGTGCTAGCTTAAGAACTATATTGTTTTCGACATGTTTGTGCTTTCTTTCTGTCTAATTGTTATTCTAATCAATTTGGGATTTGTTGTTAGGATCTCTGCTACTGATGGTAAGATTTTTGCAACCAAAATAACTATGAACACTGCCTTTTATTAAAACAAACAATGTTTAAATTAGAGTAAAGGTGCACAGCTTGTAGGCCAGTTGATCCACTGATCAAGTTCTGTGAATGGACCCTACTCCTTACACAAAGGTTCAACATCTCAGTTTTTCCTAACTTCCCCTGAATGTTGAATGTAGGTTGGTGTCTTTGCCAATAAAATAAGCAATAATTTAAACTTGGAAGAAGCAGTGTTGATAATTAATATTAGGCTAAGGCTGCCAAGCAACATAAATGTCAAAGATTTTTCCAAGAATTTGATCAGTATTGGAATTAAAAGTATCATGCCTTCCCTACTTGTTCCAGGCATCTGGATGCAACTAATCAGAGTAAATTGGGTGAAGATGGGGTGGAGCATTTGAAAGATAAAGCAACAGCAATGAGTCATTCATAATTATAATACATGTAAATGCATTTGCCTGTCTCATGTTAGTTATGTCAAAAAATTGCAAGAAATGTCTACCAAAGAATAAAATGAACTGATTGTTTTAAGCAAAGAAAAAAATCTGCTGAGTAACAATGAAAAAATAGGCTACATAAAATAATAGCAGATGAATAACAAAAGGCCATTTTGTATTTGCATTGAACCTGAACATTTGTATTATATCACCATGTGCAACAGTCTCTGCCTCTGCATTGTGAACAGATCCACCCCTCAAACCCCTCCACCCCCAAACACTCACACACCTCATTTGTCCTGTCAGTTCCTTAATAGCTAGTTTCCATCATGGTCAAAAGAACGGGGGCGTTTTGTGTTTCTTGCCGTCAGTGCAAACACTAGTAGAGACAAGTGGAGAAACTGTAGTATTGTACTGTCATGCTGAAGACACTTATTTCCATGCCGAATAGAAGCTTTCACTACAACACTGTCAAACAAAAAAGACTACAAAACTCAGGCCACTTATTTCAAAACACTGCACTGTCCACAGCTATGGCTAGAACCTATTTTGTACTTGTGGTGTACTGTTTTTTTTAACGAATGGTTCACTCAGAAATCATATTTATTGAATTTTCCTCTAACCACAGAGGTAGCTGCCTTAAATAGCATGTGAGACAAAAAACTCGATTTGGACTCCAAACATGTCTATAACATGTCTACATGTCATATTACTACACCAGAAATAAGTGGAAAACTGAACATTTCTGCGTGAACCAAAGTGGATTTGGTGGATAATTCTGAATATTTTTAAAGGAAAATAAATGTATTTCTACTCTGATATTTTTGTAATCTACATTATAAATGTTATGTAATATTTGTTGAAAACAGCACCTGAATTCGTTACTTCATTTAATAATTACAATACTTTTAAATGTATATATGTTTAGGCTACTGTACACACCTCTGCCTGTGCGATTCTTGAAATGAAGCTAATTACTGTAATCAGGATACTTGGGTCCAACTTATGTAACTGCTTTCATTCCTAATGTCAGAAAGCTGGTAGGCAGCAGAAGTGTTGCACTTTGTTTTTTAGGCCGGTTCTTTGGTTGTATCTGTAACTGAAGGCTAATATGTTTATATTATTTCCATTGCAGTAAATGACAGAAAACTGTTAATTCTGATGGTTCCAGAATCTAACTGATGTTACACATCAGTCTGTTAAAGAAGCATTAAATAGCAATGTATGTATACACTATGCAGTGCTATTTAGGAAGACTGTTTGGTGTATGGGTATGGTGTATATAGCAGTAGAGGATCCTCAGAATATATGACAACTAATATATAAATATATATTTTTAAATTTATTTTTAATTAATAGAAGCAGTCTAGGTGCAGCAAATGAACTTCAGAAGCTTAAGTGAAAGGCTATGAAATTAAATTTGGCAGAGATAATATATTTATTTTCCAAAGAAATGTTACATTTTTAACACCAGTAACCATATTGCCAACCATCAGTTTTCTTTATATTATTATTTTATATATATTATTTTCATCTCAGCTGTGCATGCATCACTTGTTTCTACATTACATACATTGATCATCAACTTTAGCTGCAATGTTTAGCATTTCCTAATTTGAGATCAAAAGCAGTAAAATAGGATAGAATTCCTAAATTAAGAAAAAATTTGCTTGTGTATTAAGAGAAAAAAAAATCTGTTTAACTGGGTTGGAGTATGCCTGATGGAGCAATGCTTCGGCCCCCAGTCAACACTGGGGAGTGCATATCAAAAGTGGCCTCTAAATTCTCCAGATCTCAATCTGAAGGTCTGTAGGATGCACTTGAACAGCCTCACAACTTCATCTTCTGCTCCCATCTTGATGCCACATCTTCAGAGGTCTTGAAACACAGTCGGAGTCAGAGCTGTTTTGGTGGCACAGACAATCATCAGCATATTAGTCATATTGGCATGGTTTTAATGTCATGGCTGATCCGTTTAAGTTACAATATATTGCACTAGCAAATCAAATAATTGCAGAAGCATGACAAGGTGTAATTCATGTCCTTTTCCTGTGGTAAGCGCAACCCATCACACTTGCTGAGCTCAATCGCAGACTTCAGCTTTTCTGAAACCAGACTGCAATGCGAAAGCCATCATGGCTGGATTCAACAGCACTCTTCACAGCATGACCCAAAGCACCCAGCTTTGACAGTTTAGCTTATCGACCTGTAGAAAGCTCTGCAGAGACAGGCTTAGCAGAGCTGAGAACTGTACACTGATCCAAAACCTGTCTTAATTGTCAAGAATATTGAGAATTACCGCTACTGGGTTTAATAAACTCAGGTTATTTGAAGCTGGGATATTGGCATGAAAGTATAATCTTTCAAGTGTGCAAGTTGCATTTTTCAACTTTGTGACACAAGCAGAACATGTATGCCTTATTTCATGGCTTAATATGTACTATTGTTCTACATAAACTGTCCACTAATCCGTGCAGTTCTGTTTGCAAGTGAATAGTGGATCTCCAATCAGACAAACCATAGTGGGGTACCAGTAAGGAAGCTAGAACCTCTAATGCTTTGTTTTGATCGCTGCAGAATTCAGGTGGCCTGCAAAAGACCCACAAGGAGCAATACAATAAAAAAACATGTAAACACCTTCTTCTTAGGGCATAGGTTTGGGTACATAGTCACCGTATCATAACAAACACATATTCATACTGTAACACTAACAAAGATCAGAACATTTCTAAATTGTTCTAGGATTGAATGTACAATCCTAGGACCAGCCTTTAATAATTGTTCTAAAACGTCTGTATCACCTCGTTCTATAAATCCACTGATTAAAAGGCTGTTCATGAAGCAAGAACTAGATCTTCTATTGCATTGCTGCAAAGAATCCTTTTTAAAATTATATACTGTTATAAAGGATGTGCAGAAATATTTCCGATATAGACAAATATCTATCGACCAGATGTTCCTCATCTGCTGCTCCTACAAAGCTTGTAGACAAATTCAGGACCTACACAACCACAAATATAATCTGTTATCACCTCTGGGGTTTGGCAGGGGGTACTGCAACATCAAAACACTGGCCACCAGATTTAGAAACAGGTTCTACCCCTAGGCAGTGTGCATCCTCCACAGATAACATCCAGACTTGCTCACTATCAGAAGCACATTGCAGTCTCCATTATTGCACATATATAAATCATTATGTCTCTTGTTGTCATTTAATAATCAGCACATTTTAATTCCATTTTTATATACAGTATACACTACTCACAAAAAGATAGAGATATTTGGCTTTTGGGTGACATTTATGGAAAATGTAAAAAGTTCATGCTATAGTTATATCATAAAAGTAGGGCATTTAAGCAAATGCCACACTCATCTCAAACAGTTTATTAAAACAAAAGCCAACAACAGTGGTGGGTAAACCCCAACAAAAAATGTCAGTGTCTCAATAATGTGTCATGTGTCCTTGAGCATCAATTACAACTTGACAACGATGTCTCATGCCATTCACAAGTTGACTAATTGTCTGCTGAGGCATGGTCATTGAGGTTATGGGGTACAGAGTTACGAGCCTCTACATGACGACTCAGCTGATCCCATTTATTTTCTATGAGGTTCAGGTTTGGAGAAAGTGCAGGACACTCCATTTGAAATACCCCAGCTCAATTTTGATGAGCTGGAGCATTGTCATCCATGAAGATGAAATTAGGCCTTTGTTGTTCATGCAGAGGCACAATGACTGGATTAATGATGCTATTCAAGTAGTATGGGCTTGTCACTGTACCATTCACAAAGCGTAACACAGTAACACCACCACCACTAAAGGCTCATCTAGTGACAACAGTGACTGATGCATAGTGCTCTCCTTCACATTTCCAACATCGTTTGTAGCTATCACAATGAAGCAGTCATCAATGTGGGATGTGACCAAAAGACGTCCACTTCTATGCCTTTCTGTGACTCTTCCAGTCTCTCTCTATCTCTGTTACAACCTGCTGATGGCTCTCTGTGACACTATAAGCTCAGTGGCCACTTCAGTCTGAGAACATGTTTGAATCCTCACAATGGTGATGTACTTGTTGATCAGCTGTTAGATGTCATCTTGGTGTCATGATATCAACATGTGAACAGCATGATGAGAAGGACTGTTTAAATAATTGAATCAGGAAATTTACTGGTCGATTCATGGATCAAACAGCTGTTATGAATTTTTGCTGTTAAGCTCCTTGTCAGAGAACAGCAAGTTGTGCAAAAAGTACAGAAACACTGAACAGTTGGACATGTGCATTCAAAAATTTAGAAAAGGTTAAGATGTGCATTAAGATCACCTGTGTGAAGGTTAGAGTGCATTTTAGGTTCATCCTGAAATTTCATTCGAAAGCCAAAACCCTAACATTTTGTGAGTAGTGTATACATGCACACTGAAATAAAATGTATTTCCAACCTCTTCTAAATGATAAAATGACACCAAAACAACTGATATCACACGGATATTTGTCCTAAATATCAAAGAATCCAAGATGGTGGAATTCAACATGGTCTTTCCCTGCTGCCATGATCTTGTGTTGTTAATATATGTATATACCGGTAATGGTATTAAAATGCATTTTCTGTAACATTTGCTGGGACAAAGTCTACCCTCAGTGTCATCTATCTATGTGATGTCAAAAGTTAAAATAATCCTTCATCCTCAGCCTCGGAAATGAAGTGAAACACATACAAAGATTTTTCAGAGCAGATTTCATGGAACATCTACCATGTGCCTGTGTTCCCTGGAGTTCTATTCTTTCTCGGGTGCAGATAAACAAGGGGCGGCATTTAGGCCCTGATGGGAAAACATAATGTTTCGCGCCTGGGAAAAACTACATTTGTCAGTGCCACCATGCTTTCTCTCTCAGTTAATTACACTCCATTGTGATAGCAGCGTAGCCTCTAGATATTCTCAGCTAAATAAAGTCCCTCTGGGAGCCCAGCACATATAAAAGAGAAAAGCAGCCTAATAGAGGGAATTAAAATGACATGGCACTGCTCAATCTCAATGCATCTTTATTTATAAATAAAATACAATTATCTAAGCTTTACATATGCAGTCATACACAAATGTTGGGAAGCTCCTGATTAAAGAACATGTTTTATTGATTTTTTACATGAAATAGTTTATCTTCTAGAAGAACAAACTTTCGCACATTTGGAAAAACAGGTAGTTCCAAACTTGCTTCTTCACATTCAACACTTCATAACGTTCATATTTCATGAGATAGATACAAGCTGAAGATATCATATGAAAATTACAACTGTTCTCTTTCCAGTGGAGTAGTCAAGTCAAATTTATTTATAAAGCGCTTTTTACAACTGATGTCACAAAGCAGCTTTACAAAGTTAGTAATAACAAAACACCAAATCCACAGTGAGCAAGCCAACGGCAACAGTGGCAAGGAAAAACTCCATCAGAGAGGAAGAAACCTTGGGAGGAACCAGACTAACATGGGGGACATATCCTCCTCTGGTCAACTAATTATAAGTTCTTGATAAATCAATCCTATGATGCTGTTGTGTTCAGGTGTACTATATGGTGATAGTAGTGAAACAGGAATGATGATGCTAATGATAATAATAATGGTAGCAGTCAGTAAAGTCCATATAAACTTGATTGTTGTCAGTAGTGTAGGGCAGCTGGAGCAGGTTGCAGTATTTGGTTGTTAGTGGGCAGCTGGTCTAAGGTGACATCATGCAGAGATAGCATTCCATCTTCCAGCAGCGTCATTAGATTGTTTATGTATAATTTGAGACATCTAATGAGGAATTAGCCCAAAACTACAATCCAGAAATGAATATGAATATGAATTATTATTAATATAAAATATAAATATATAAAATTAATATATAATTAAAAAATCTTTCAACCAAATAGGTATAAAGCATACATCATATGAAAGAGTTGAGTCTCAGGATTGATTAAAAATTAATCTGTCAAGTATTGAAGCTTCTATTTATTACAGGAATTATGTCTAATTTATAATCACTGATTTTGAAATGGAAACAAAATATTTTTTTCACTTTTACTTCCATATGCCCATGTGAATACAGCTATGTATTATCCTGGCATTAATCATTTCTTCCTTATTTTAATTTGTATTATCCTGGCATTAATAATTTCTACTTCCTTATTTTCCTGAAACTAGCAAACCCATTTTGTCTATTTTTGACTTTCTTATCAAAAATGATCAACTATTTTTATTGATTAGCACATGGAGAAAAATTGAAACCAGAACAAGCACTCTTATTTAGAAAAAAAAAATCATACTTCTGGCTAAACATCATGTGACAATTACGCCACTCACATGGCCAGGATGGTCACAGTTTTTCCTTTCATTAGACACCTCACATCAGCATGTCGACCAATCAGACATGTTTAAATCCCTCGTGTTGCCTGCCCATTTCTCCTGCATTCAATGCATCAAGTATGCAAACTGAATGTTCTCTTATCATCTAATATATCCCAGATGCTGACATGTACTTGTTACTTAATGTGTGAGTGGTCATCAGAATAGGTTGATTGTGGAGATAAGTATCTACCAATGTTGGGTTTACATTTAAGCAGTTTATAGATTCTTTTATCCAGAGAAACTCACAATGTAATCATGTCATGGAAGTAGTTGCCCAAGGACTATTTTATACTATTGGTATAGCATGGTGTGCCTGAGCAGGGAATCAACCACAGTCTATCATAAGAAGGGCTTTGTTTTTTCCAACTACACTACATCAACCAATAGCATATGTAGCAAATCTATATTTGTTTTTCAAAAGGTGCTTTCACAGTCTTTTCCTCAACACTATACACAAGCTCTTCTGACACTTCTGACATTGAGAAAATAGCACAAACCCTAAAAATGGCAATGAAATGCCCCAAAGCGACTTTTTTATATTGATAGACTAATGGTGGAGGAGAAAAAACAGTTTTTTTAACAAGATGCTGTGCAGTAGTAGGCCTAGGGGCATCACATCACCAGTGGTGACACTTGTCTTCATGCTCAGTTTTGGCCTCTGTGTCTAAGAGGGGAAAAAAGAGAGACATGAGAAAGTGACTGCATTTCAACTCACCTTCTCCTTTCTTACTTTGGTCTTTCATATCTGACATGACAGCAAGAAGAGTCATGGCAGCCCTCTGGCTGATAAGAAACCATTCATGTCTTCTTACTAGACTCTGCCTGTTGACTACCTGAATGATGACTGTCCACAACATGGGTGCATCTGGCAGGGGAAGGAACAACCTGACATTACAATTCAACCTGCCCCCTCCCCTTAGCATCATTCCATGTGGCTATGACAGACCTCACCAGAGGGTGCACAGGATGAAAAGGCAATTCATGTTCTCCAACAGGGAATAAAACTGCTTGCTGAAAAAAATTGTCCTGGAGTAAAAAGAACAACTGGAATCTTCAAATCTAGTTCTCCACTGCAATGTAGTGTGTTAAAAATCCCAGGTACTGTACCTCCATGAGTTCCAAATAGAATTTACAGTATGTGGGTTGATGGTGAGTCTTGCCATGCATTTGCTGTCCAGGGGCTTCATTTACAAAGGAATGTACTATTGTGCCCCCATGCAAAAAACATAATTAATAAAGAAGTACTTTGTATATATTACCCATGAGCAGACCCATACATACCATTTTGAAAAGTTGACACCCCTGGCAAAGAATAACATTTTCTTTGAATTCCAGAGATTCCATTGGACTATTAACAGCCCAGGAATGTGTGCAAACACCCATTTTATTTGTATAAACAAAAGAGTGCTCTCACCTCACACCTCATAAATATTCAATCTAGGAACCATTGAATGAGTAAAACACGTCAACTCACATTTGTTAAGCTTTAGAAATTAAACAACATACAATTTCTAAACACTGTAATAACTTGTGAGTAGCCAACACTTATGTTTACATAGCTCTGAACTCAAAAGGCTAGTAATGTTTAGAGTGTTTTTTTCACAATATATCAGCACATCAGAACATAGGTTTATGGAAAGTCTAAGTTTATAGCAGATTTAATCAAAATATAGATTTATGACACCCTTACACTGTTTTTAAATTTTAAATTTAAATTATTTATTTTTTTATTTTTTATTTTCGCTGAGCCACTCAGGGCCCCACACTCTTACTGTTTTGACACTGTTGTTGCTGAGTTTGTGCTGAATAAAAGCCTGTATAACATTTTGGGGAAAAATAATATTAGATGAGTGTAATTTGTAAAAAAAAAAAAAACAAGGCATGAAAGGACTACATTGGAGTGTCTGAAAATCCCTCAAACTCCAGAGGGTTTATGTAGGCCTGCTGCAGCACTGTGCCTTTGATGGGGGCTCAACTCCAGGGAGTTATTGGACAGTGGTGGGAGTATAGGCCAACAGTAAGAGACGAATAGTGAACCCCTTATTTTGGTCCAGCCTCAGGTGGTAAGGTCACCTGCCAGTAGTCTTTGGTGAAGCAGAAATAGACTATACTGGTCGAAGTTGATAGGATCCACGGTTGAAAAGCTAATTCACTCTGGGTTTATTAGTCAAAGTCAGACCTTGCTCATTAACTTCCTCTATGCTTTTGCACCGTCTGTGTTGCTTTTCAGTAATTCCCACTTGTAGAAAACCTTCTCTTTGATGGCATGACAATAGCCTCTGGGACTGCAACCAAGACAGGTTCTAGCTTGGGACACCAAAATAGCCCATTGTATAGTTACCTTTGGGAAATTTCTGGACAAAACTAGCAGAAACTGAAAATACAGCTTTAGTGTGCTGTGTTTGCCACATTACTGACACATTTAACTGATTAATACATACATAACTTATGCTACATACAATGTTTGGCCTGTCATAACTTGTCGCTAGTAATGCAATTTTGAAACATGTATTTTGTATTTACAAACATCTTCACTTGCCTATCGTCTTGCCTGACTTTTTTTTTATTGTATTATTGTACATAGTTGTCATAATCGCTAGGGTACGAGGAGATGGAAGACAGCGAGATTCCATAAACATGACTTTTAATGTGACATAAACAAACAGACTGGCAAGATTCAAAGACATCCATGGCAAAACACTGACTGTTTTTGAAGTAAACGTAATCAAACATGTGATGGACAAGCAGGGCTGTGGTCAGAGACGAGACAGGTGTAAACACTGAGACATGAAGTGATGTGGCCGGGGGTGGAGACAAGATGTAGGCAAAAATTAAAAAAACAGCACATGGTGAGACTTGACAGCACGTGAAGAGACATAAACAGACACACAACACGTGGCCGGGCAGAGGCAATGCCAGGGATGTAGAAGCAGTGGCAGGAGGGTCACAATAGTTTTATTAGTGTATAACTGTCCAGAAAAGGCCTTCTATTCAGTTTCCCTCTTGTCAATAAATCGTCAAAGAACTCTGTGTGCAACTGAACAATGCATGGAATAATCTGAGTGTCTACAAGTTCAGATCTATATCCCGTAATCTGGCTAAGATTAGTCTGGGGCACAGATTTCCATCAGATTAAGCTTATGTTGACATGGCCCAGGTCAATGTTTCTAAGTGTAGAATTGAAAAGTAGAATTAGTGTAATTTAATTTAAGGTAATGGTATGTTCTATGTATGATCTAATTTTGCTTTCACACCTGAAAGTCCAGACCATGGTCCAAACCAAGGTTTGTGTGTTTGTTATTTTGTATACATTTGGTCCGGTTAGGTTTGTTTTCAAACTGCATTTTTGTGAGCGCACCAAAGACTTTTACTATGACACGTCCACGCGCTGTCATCATCACTTACATGGGATGTGTCTTCCTACACTCAACAATTGGTTTGTAGTAGGACGTGTGTCTGACGCTTAATATACTTCTTTTATATACTTTTATATACTGCTGCCGCAGTTTTTTTTTGTTTAGTTTATGTTGCCTTGTCATCTCCTTTCTCTCTCATCCTCTCAGAAAATAAGTTGCATGTTTCAGAATTTTTGTGCGTTTTTCAAGCTGACTTTTCACATGTTCATCAGACCAAAAATTATATTAAACATGTCGTCTCCTCCTCGCTCCATGTGCTACCACGGCTCATTTTTGCTGCTGTTCCGGTTATTTTACTTCTGTTATTGTTGTTGAATGTTGTTGAACTTCCTGTATTTGGTCCGAAAGTCCAAACCTTCTAGAAAAGTGTTTTCACACTGCACACAAACCGGACCATGGTTCAGTAGATCCGGACTGAGACTACCTCTTTTGGATCGTGATTTGTGGCCCTTTCACACCTGCTATTTTGGTTCAGACCAAACTGAAAAGTCTGAATGTCCAGACTAAACAATGTTGGTGTGAAAGCTCCAAAATGAAGACCTGCAGTAATGTCTGATATAAGTTCTAAGAACTAATCGCAGTGTACAGACACTATTGATATACTTGTTTTTGGCTCATATGATAAAAAGTTAGATAAAGTTGTATATCTTAAAGTAACTGAAGGCAAATTGAGGCAAAGATTCAGATTGGATGACTATCCCCAGTTACACTACTGGTCATTTGTTAATTTTTTTCCTAATTAAATGAACAATAAACTTGGGCAAGCACATTAAATGATTAACTTTACTGACAAGTCATCTGAGGTATTTACTTTCAAGTTCTTATTTTAAACTATATAAGAACGGTCCAGTAACTTTTTGGATGGCAAAAGTACCAAAAATGTGGGCTACTATTTCTCTGTTAGCCTTTGTCCTTCCTTTTGAAATGCCTTTAAAGCATCCAGAGTTGTTCAAAGGATGAGGGCTAGAAGGGGGTCTGGGTAGGAGGACCAGGCAGGGTTGTTTTTAATTCATCCTATTTAATTAGCAGTCCAAGCAGCCGCTCCCAAACACTAAGGCATGAGTCACTGTTTTCTCTTATTTTCATTAAATATAGGAGCGGGAGGTTGCAATGAGAGACATCAGTAAGGCTTCAGTAGAGTAAGCTTGTAGAAACCAGGTTACCATCCTGTGGCACAGGATAATATTAGACCTTCATTTTTTCATATATGTATTTTATTTTGCTTTTTTTGTCTTCAGAAAGATAAATATATCATTATGCTATCTAGAGTTTAGTATTATGTCAGTGGCTTTTAAACAACAGCATATAAACTATTTTGACAGAAGTGTGTCAACAACTCTCCAAACTATTTATTTCAGGTGCTTTGTCCACACCCATTATTAACAGCTTTATAAAATTAAGAATACCCATGTAATTTTCACACACAACCACTATCAGTAAAATATGTCATCCTTAAAAACTCACTTAAACATGGAACTGTCACAACATGCCACCTTTCTCACAAGTCAGTTTGTGAAATTTCTGCTGTCAGTTGTAAGTGTGAAATAGAAGCATGGTGGTGGTAGTATCATGGTTTGTGCCTGTTTTGCTGCTTCTGGGACAGGATAACTTGCCACCATTTATGGCGCAATGAATTAATACCATCAAATTGTGAAGAAAATATCTGTCTGTGAAATTAATGCCAAGAGAATGTGAGTCATACAGCAAGACGCCAAACCTAAATGGTAGGTGTTCTACCAAAGAATAGTTAAAGAATAGTAAAGTATATTTTTTTGAAAAATTCAAGTCAAAGTCCTGACCTAAATCCAATGGAAATGTGTTCTCTGGAGTGATCAATCATAGTTCACTATCTGACAGTCTGATGGATGAATTTGAGTTTAGTGTATGCAAGAATAACACTGCCTACCAAAATGGAAAGCACCAGTAGTGAAGTTTGCTAGAGGAGGGGTAACAGTCTCAGATTATTTGCCCCTTAATTCCTTTGAATTATAATGATACTGCTACAGCATACAAATGCATTTGAGATAATTGTATGCTTCCAACATGGTGTTTTGACAAAGGGAAAGTTCTATAAAGATGTCATTTGAAGAGTTTGGTGCTGAGGAGTTCAAGAAGTCTGTACAAAGCTCTGACCTCAATTCCACTTTTTTACACTCCTTTGGGGTGAACTGTAACATTGATTCTAAGCCAGGCATCAGTGCCTGCTCTCTTTTGTCTAAATAGGCACACATTCCCACAGACACATTCCAACAAGACTGGGGCAGCCTAAAGGAGGGAGAACTCCATAGTAATGGTTTTGGAATGGGATATCCAAAAAGCTCATATAGTTGTGATGGTCAGGTCTGTTCATACATTTGACTTCCTAAGACAGTATAGAACTGTAGACGTCCTGTAAGCAACATAAAGTGCTTAAAACTGCTTTAAACAGGTAGCTGATTCTCGGTCAGCCCAGTATACACTCTTTTATCATTATTTTAAACCATTCATCCTGCACGCCCATTCTTAAATGAGTGATGCAGAATTTCCAATAATAACACAAACTTTTATCAGCAAAAGTTTGGACAATATGACAAATGCAAATACAGCTCAGTGGTTTATTCACATTACAAGTCACATTGCTCCAAACTGATTTTTTTAGATCTCAGATCAGATTTAACCATCTCGACAGTTCACATTCACTGTAAGTGAGCTGTATCTGTCTGTAATGTGAACGAATCTGTCCCCAGGGTTGCCAGGTCAAACAAAAATATCCTGCCCAAAGTCAGTCTAAAACCCACCCTTCAGAAGCCCCAAAATATGTCTGTCACACATTTGAAGCAAATGGCAAAACAACTATGTGTGTACAACTTAGTATTTTGTTTATAAGGGATTTTTTATCAGTTCATCAAGCCTTTTTCTTTTTCCCAGTTCTTGCAATACCGCCTCCCGTATTTCCCCATTTACCAGGCATATTAGCTAGTGACTGTTTTCTCTTCCCTTTCTCTCTCTCTCTCTCTCTCTCTCTCTCTCTCTCTCTGCTTTTCAGGCTATCTTTCCTTATATTGGTATGTTCTCTTCGTTGTTATTGTTGTATTCAAACTTCCTTAGTGTTGACTTATAAGTGTTTGCGCGCCGTGTTGAAGTAATATCCTAGGCAACACCCACTTTTTTGTTGTTTTTTTCGCGGCCGCAGTAATTTATAAAAGTAGGCCAAAAAAAACGCAACCCGCCACCCTTGAATTTTCACCCGCGACTGGATTTTCAAACAAGCCCAATTTGGCGTGAAAACCGCAAACCTGGCAAATCTGTCTGTCCCTGAAATGGCTGGCATACGCATGTTGATACGTGTATAAGCGCCGCCTTCGTCACCATCAACAAGCGTTATTTGTGTGGGGTTGCCAGGTTTACAAAAATAAAGTTGCTGGTAAAACTTAACAGTTGGAAAAGAGGAACTTGAATGCGAAAGTAAGATTTTAAGAAGATTTACATTTTAAGGCTCATTGAAATGTATGTATCACTATTGATTTTGGGCTAGTTTTCGTTTGTGTAGTGTGACTTTCTGTTTCAAAATCGGTAGGAGATTTGGAGGATCTGGCAACCCTGTATTTGTGAGACGATTTTTATTAAAACAGGTAAAACAGACGTGTTAGTAGCTGATGTGTGATGGTGTTTAGCTCAGGAGGACAGTAAACAGGTGCTGGACTGTACATGATCAGGTGAAGAAGGTGAATAAATGCCAGCTGGCTGCTTTTACTGTTTTTACAGCTACGTATGTATACCAGAGAAGCCAATGCTGGCTCATCCACTATATGCATGCGTTCAAGAACAAAGACACATGAAATCTGATCTGACTGGTCACATCAAGTCCACTGATCGTCGTGTCTGATCTAGAACCACATATGAAAAAGACTCAAATCTGATTTGAAAAGATGGGATTTGACACGTCCACACAGCCCTGAAAAAAATCTGATCCGAGCCACTTTAAGGCAAAATATTAGATTTAAGTCACTTCAGCCTGCTAATGTGAACGTAGCCTTTGACTTTTATTTTACTGCAGACAGTATGAACCCAAGATATTTCATGTTTTCTCAAGTCAAATCAATTTCATTTGTTAATTACAACCATTCCTGCATTTTAGGCCTGCAACATATATTTTTTTTAAATTGGGACGGTGAAGCAACCACCACTTTGTAATATTACCATTCCTTCTCACACTTAAAAGATGTTTTGGCACTGAGGATAACTAGCAATGAACTAAATGTATTATTTTGTCTCATTCTTTCTGCAAAGAAATTCTCCACACATTCTAACAGCAGCACTATCTGAGTAAGAGATCAAGCTCTATGTTCAGTCAGCATGCTCTTGTGCACTCACAAGTGAATAAATTGCCTCTGAGGAGCTATTTCTCATTTCTATGTGGGTCATCACTGAGGCTGGTTGAAACATGAGGATACGAGGAAGATTATTTCATCTGCTGTTCTGTTTATTGTGTTTAGTATTAAATATTAAAATTGACCTTCATGAAAATGTACCATTGACTGAAGCTGTCATCATAGCATAATTTAAACATCAGTGGAGATAGAGAAGATCAGTGGGTTTTAGTTGAATAGTAGCTGTAGTCTTCTATACTGTATCACTTTTGTTATAATGTCATAACTTTAGGGCAGGCATTAATGAAACTGGTCTTAATTAAAGTGGGACAAATTATGTATGATAAAGATTAAACCTTGTTTGCAGTAACAGTGAACAATAAGATACTCCTGTTGGACAGATATCATTTGTAAACATTTTCCCTTGCTCCTTTATCTTTGTCCATGTAACAACTTTCTACCAGCCCAAGCTTTCCCCTCAATCAACCTTCCTTCTGCAGTGCATCTCCAGTGCTTTGCTTCACCTGAGTTCTGACACCTGTGCCTCATTACCCACAGTTCATCAGG
Source organism: Crenuchus spilurus (assembly GCA_036984385.1). Taxonomy (NCBI): domain Eukaryota; kingdom Metazoa; phylum Chordata; class Actinopteri; order Characiformes; family Crenuchidae; genus Crenuchus; species Crenuchus spilurus. The sequence continues at coordinate 8,855 of BRDA01028474.1, read as the reverse complement.
CCCTGCATATAAGGACTGTTTGCACCACCATGTGCTCTTGTGCCACTGGCCATATTTGCATTGATAGAAGTCTGGATCCAAGTGCAAACATTTATTAAAAAGAACGGTAAACAGTAAACAAAGCAACTCAGCTGAGTTGGTAAAACAAAACCACATAGAAAGTCCAAGACAAACAGGCACAACAGGGGAATCCAAAAATCAGAGTCCAGGCAAAGAGGGTCAAAAACACTCAGAAATGACCAGAATACAAGTTAACTAAACCAAGACCTCACAAAAAATGGAGTGTGAGCTAGGCTAATATAGAAGGTGTAATGAGGTCAAACAGTCAACAGGTGAAGAAACCAGGCTAGTACTCAGGTGACAGCGATCTCTGGAGGCCAGGAGGTGCACTGTCCTGCCGACTTGCAACAATATATATATATATATATATATATACACTGTATAAAGTTTAGTTTTGTAAAGCTTATCACTACAAAAGGATCATGTTTATTCATGTTTTTCTTCAAATAGTTTGCTTTCAAATAGTCTCAAAATCATCAATCTTGATAATTGTTACCCGCTTAAATATTTAATGTTTATATATAATTTTATATTTGCCATGTAACTTGATTCTGTAATATTACTAATAATTAGCTTTAATATCTACTATCTTAAAAGACACATCCATAACCTTTGATTTGTGGCTGATATGACAGCCTAAAATGAGGAAGATCTGAAGACCCTTATAAGGAAAGTTAAAGAACAGAGTGAAAAGATGGGACTTCAGCTCAATATGAAGAAGACAAAAGTCATGGCAACATGAAAAAGACCTCTGACTTTACAGTTGATGGAGAAAAAGATGACGTGGTAGACTTCAGGACAGCTGGCACAGCACTGCTTGGATCTGTCTTTATCAAAAATGGATCCAGCAGTCACAGACTGGCACTCAGCAGGACAAGGATGAATGAAATGTGCTTCATTTGGAACGATTTGTCTCTTCTAAACAAAGACTAGAATTGTCCAGACTGTGGTCTTCACTGTGGTACTTTATATATGTGAAAGGTAGACAATACAAAGCACGGCACTAAACAATAGCTTTGTTTAATTACATTTGAAATGCTTACCAAAACAGGGTGACACGGTGGCTTTGTGGTTACCATGTTGGCCTCTCAGCCTATGATCTCTTCCTATGTCTGAGTGGGTTTACTCTGGGTTCTTTGGTTTCCACCCACAGTCCAAAAATATGTAGGTCAGGTGAATAATTTGCCCTGGTGTGAATGTATGTATCTCTGAGTGTGTGGCCAGCAATGGATTGGCACCCTGTCCTGGATTTGGCTAGAATAATGCAATGCCCTTCCCAGCACCCATTGAAGGGGTAGAGGTACTGTGACCCTAAACTGGATTAAGCAGTTAAAAAGATGGATTGATGGAAGGATGGATGTTTTACCAAATAAAAGCTCAATACTACAAGTCTATAACTACAAGTTATTCGTTCACATCTCTAGGTTGGCATGTGCTCCAGCTTCTGTTAGTCTTTCTACCTGTACTATCTCTATCGAACATCTGCACTCAGCGCTGTAGTAAGAGTAAGCACTCTGAAGTGTTTCACCAGCTGTCAGAGAGAGACAGCTTCTGACAGATGAGGGCAGACAGGCATGACATCACAGGCCGTACCCGTGGGCTGCCACCTCGCATGTCTGCAGCACTGGCTTACGGTCCGCCCCATCAGCTGGGCTATCACCTGAGACTGGCACACTAGCTCTGGGCGCCAACTCCCTGATTGACAGTACTAATTAGGGTGCTGTGCCAGTCTCCCTAGCTATGAATGTTAGTGCTGTGCCCGCTGTCCTGATGTGACTTGCCCCTCTCTCAAGCCTTGGCATACACCCTGACTAATGTGTGGGATCATTGATCTGGTCACTGCTTGATTGCTGATTCATGAGGACAAATGAGGCCAGTTTTGGTCTCTGTTGGTGACTTGGCACCCATGACACATAGAATAGCTAGTGTACAGTCTTGTGCAAATGTTTGGACACCTCTGGTCAAATCACATACTTTATTAGAGTGAAAGTCCTAAATCCTAAATTTGAGCACTGTTTAATTATCTTTTTTTTTTTTTACACACATAATGAGTAAAGGCCACATGAAATTTGGCCTGTGCAAAAATGTAAATATTTAATGTAAATTTTTTTATGTGAAAAAAGGCAAATAAAGACATGTTAACTCATTTTCACAAGTCAACAAAATGTCATTTGCACATTTTGTAAAATGTAATGTTTCCTAAATTATTTTGTAATTGAGAGGCCTTTCCAAACGGATGCTGCAAAAACCTCTTAACTGTGCTCTATTTTTTTAGAACTTTCTGTCTGAATCTAAATGCCCAAAGCTTGGAATTTATATACATCAACTATATGAAATAAGTACCCTATTCACAAATTAGACACAATGTACTCATTGGGTGCTGAAGTCAAAATTGATTTACATAGCACAGTAAATATGCCAGAGTTAAATCAACACTATTAGAGTTAAATTAACAATGAGGGTGTCAAAATGTAACACTCTCAGTGTTAATTTAACCCTAATATTGTTGATTTAACACGGGCATATTTACTGAGTGTACTGTGTAGGGAGCGTGGAGACATTTGAGATTCAGTCTGAGTGTAAAGATAATCAATAGCCAAGCTACAGTATGTTTGGAGTCCAAATGTTGCTTCCTTAGTTGGAGCTGCAAGAACCCAACACTCATCTAAACAGCCCAGTTATTTCTGTCATCATTTCATGCATCATTAAAAGGTCTCTCAACCTGCTCAAACAACATTTAAATCTTAATAAAGATCTCACAGACTAGTCGAGAACAATTCTGGTATATATTCCATTTTAAGAATAGAGCTTAATGATCAGGACTCAAAATATGATCAGGATCAAAAATCCAACTGCCTGAATTTTATTCAGCTTACACTGCAGATTCAATTGAAGCATTATAAAGTTAAGTGTTTATAAAGGTTATGAAGTCAAGTGTAAAGAATCGGTTGAGATAGATTTCATAGATAAATTAGCATCTGTAAATATAAAAGGGTATTTTTTCAAGATTTATTCAGCTAAGAAATTGTCATACAATGTAAAGGGCAGCTGGGATTTTCAAATGCAAGCGGCAAATGTAGCCAGTAGAGCATAGCAAAGATGATGCTCAATAACAGAATAAAAAACAGACAAGGGCATTCTACCCAAACAGGTCTTTTGTAAAATTTATGTATCAATAAATTTATTTTGCTTCAAATGTATTCTAGCAGAAGAGTTAAAAACAAACCAAAGTTTTGTCAAAGTAACCAAAGGCATCAGTTTGTGGGTCAGAGGAAGGGTAATGGTGGGGCCAGGGAGTCTGACAAACTAGGTGATATATTCTAAGATTTGGGAATATAGTATATTTACTGTGCAGCATCAAACCAATGTGCATCTTACCTAGTTACCAACCAACCTGCTGGTTCAGTTTGTTCTGTTTATATAGCTGGACTATGGAAATAAGCCACATTGGGTTGTTTTGAACTCTGCATTTTAATCTCAGCTTGTATACATGACCTGGGGTTCATGACCTGATCCTTGACTTGCCTGGTGCCATAGACTCAGGAATTCTGACCAGTAAAACAGTGAGCAGTGGCTGGAATGTCTAGTGTCACGTCTGTGGAAGAAGTTACCTGGTCAGGTAGAGAAAGTTGGAAAACCATTAACTGGATGGAGCTTGAAATGAACTGGTCCAAACGCTGACAGGTTGAATCAGTACGCACCCCCTCCCTGATGGCATGCAATAATGACTGATCTGTTTGTTACTAATGCAAGGAATGAACAAAACAGTATCTCCTTAGTTATAAGGAGAAGCTATGCCTTATGCATTACTCACAACTGAACAAACACTGAACTGTCTTCCCACATTATATCATTTAGTCTTCCCATTTTATCCATTATCCTCTCCCCTTTTCTCCCTGGGAGAAAAATAAATGTATGGCTTTTGGGTAATTTGTTGTGGGGGCTTTGTCTGAATGATAAATAACTTCCTCTGAATGTATAAATACACTTCAATAAATGTCTGAAATTGGTTATTTGACAATTTAACATGGTAGTTAACAACACAAGCACATTTAGTACTTGGCAAAAATTAACTGAACCAAGGATATTAGGATATTAGACTGTTTAGTCTAATGTTCCTGTTTTGGGTAACCACTTACTGTTCCTAAAGAACCAACAAAAACTAATCATGAGAAGTGGCATAAACCAACATAAATATATATAAAATATATTCCAAAAGACATCTTCTGTCACAAAAGCTGCTTTGATTAAAACTGACCAAAGTAGCCTTTATGACAAATAACTAGTGGTGGCTGGCCAAAAAAGTTAGGACCCACTCTGCTGTCCTTGATGGAAATTGTTTTTTTTTTTTTGTTTTTTTTTTTAAATATAAATAAATACATAAATAAAAAAACATGCATGTTTAATTATGCATGTGCTAAACATGCATAATAACATGTAATACATAAAATATATTGGGAGAAATTAGCTTCATGGTTCATTCTCTATCTCTTCTGAGGTGACAGAAATATCAGCCAGTCAGAGAAGCAGCAGCCAATCGCTGACCGTTGCTGACACAAGATATGCTCAAAGCACCACAAATTTAGCCAATCAGCATCCTTGAATCTGTTGCCCAACGGACGCTTCCATTATTGCCTCAGCGGTCAGTCAGTGGTTTTAGGAACATCTGATGAACATCTGTAACTATTAGTCTGCTGATTTTTAAAATGCCAATTAGATTTTTTTTCAGAGCACTTCAGTCCTGCAGTTTGTGTTAAATAATATTGAGATGGTTGTGGAAACTGACTGGATATGATTCAAACAGCCCTACCTATACTGTTTGTCATCAGCCGTCACTGCAAATGACCATTATGGTAATTAGTGTATACATATTTATATAACTTATGTAGATGTCATGTAGCCTTAGGAACAGTACCCTAGAATAAAGTGTGGTCAGAAGACCATCTCAGCTTCCCAAGGAACATTGTGTCATCTACCTTACAGACACCAATACAAAATGCGAAAGCTAAATTGTACAGTAGTTAGCTGGCTAGCCACAACTGCTTCACTGCATGAGAGCATGAGTGTCTGCTTTGCTCATGATTCACCAGCTGTACAACTCAGGGCACTTATTACACGACTGCATGGATGTCTGTTTGACCAACATGTCACTCTGTGATGGCAGAGTCAACTCTGTCTCTTGCCTTGGGAATATGGCAGATGATATCACCCTTGACCCATTGGATCCCAACCACACATGAAACAACTGAGATGAGATCTGAGCCGGAGGCTACATCTCTGCTTTATAGAAAGATCTTTTACCAGTTTGCCACTCCAGAGCCTCAGGGCAAGATGTTACGTGTGTAGACCAAACTAAAATTATATTGATGTGACATCCCAATTGAGTACATTTTTGTCCCACCATAGAGAAGGTTTTGATGCTGATATGGTGGTTTTGTTTAGTGCAGGTATGAGTAGATCAGAGACATCAAAGATGCTGGAGATTTTGAACATCTCAGTGTCACTGCTGGACTGAGAACGAAAACTATCCAGCCAACAGTGTCCTATGAAGGACTTAGAGTACCAACACAAACTCTGCAGCAACAGATGAGCTGGACCAACAACATAGGGGTGTGTAATAGTGGACAGTGAATTAACATAGGTTTTAAAATCTCCAGCATGGGGGCCCCGAGTGGCTCAGCTGGCAAAGACGCTACCACTATGACCCAAGGATCGCGAGTTCGAATCTCGGTCATGCTGTTTGCCATCAACAGCCGGGGCCCAAGAGAGCAAAAATTGGCAGTGCTCTCTCTGGGCGGGTAGATGGTGCTCTCACTCTCCCTATCACTTTCACATTGCAATGTCCGCTGGCTCAGGCGTCTACTGATTGGTCCAATCGAAACTGGGGACCCTGTGTGCCTTCCTCCGAGCGCTTTAGGCTCTCCAGTGATGGTGTATCAGCGGTGGTTCGAAAAGAGGTGGTGGCTGCATCACACGCAACGGAGGAGGCTTGTGCTTGCCTGCACCCTCCTAGAGTCAGGGACAGTGCAAAGTGATGGGGAGAGGCCTAACGGAGGGGATGGGCTAATTGGCTACCACTACATTGGGAAGGGGATAAAATTGGCAAAAACCTAGAAATAAATTTATAAAATCTCCAGCATTTCTGCTGTGCCTGATCTACTCCTACCAGAGCATAAAAGGAGGCTCTACCTCTGTACACATGTGTAAGTAGACAGAGAAATAGATGGACTACAGTCTGTAATTTTAGAACTACAAAGTGCACCTATGTGGTCAGTGGGGTTGATACAATGGACAATATGTGTAGATTCTAAAAGCTAGCATTAGCATTATTGTTATGTTATACTGACTGGCTGAAAGCGTATATTATACATATATACATGTATATGTGTGTGTGTGTGTGTGTGTGGTGTGTGTGTGTTAAATTTTAGGTCAATAAATCTTAACCAGTGTTTTTCATAAATATTCATAAAATGCAGAACTACCTGTATTAGCAATGCTAATGTAGCATTACAGAGAGATAAAACATTTATTTTGATAGAAATATACACTTAAATGACTTTGCACTACAACATCTGATCAATCTAAAGATAAATCTGTTCATTCTAAATAACATCTCAGGCATGCATGCATTGCATCTAGCAATCAAAAGCTACTAGCTGTAACGCCAACTTGATGAATCATTTAAGTGCAATATCCAAGTTGTGAACTAGTCCTCGTGGTGCTGAAAGTTGCATTAAAGTCCTTGTGACTCACGGTGCTGTGTGACTCTGACACACAATGTCTTATAGAGCAGCAAAGTCTGGAGGAACAGACTGGTTGAGGTTGGTGCTGGGGTGCAATGAAGAACCCATCACTCACTTTCACATGTGATAAGACAGGCTATGCTTAGTTCCTATCTTCTTCTGTCCTGTCCTTAGAGGGATGAGACCCTTCCTGCTGGAAGTCACGATTGCTGTCAAGACAGCCGTCTTGTCTTAATCTATCACAAGGAAATAGGTTTCACAGAGAATTGAGGTTTTGCAGCCATGCATCAATACAGGGCTCAGATTCAGCTGTTTTATAGGTTGCTTTGCAAACTAATAGTGGGTCTATTGCTCTGATGAATTAATTGACATATAAAGAAAAGGCCTGGTTTTCTACAGATGGGGTTTCTCACTTGTAGTCCTGGTGGGTTAGAAACCAGAACAGTTTGATTATTTCTCCACTGAAATGCCCCCAAATTACATCTCAAGTATAGTAGGAAGCTATGAAGTAGTTAAGAGTTTTGAGCTTTTGAAATAGTGAATAAAATGGGAAATGACAGAAATGAAGCTGTCATAGACCAAAAAAAATCTGACAAAATGACCATAAGCAGATAATTACTGTACATGATTTATCATTGAATACATTCTCATTGATCCCAAAATACTCTAAATATACAACATCAGCTTTACAACATTTATATTTACTCTCTCCAGAATAGTATCTCCTCTATTATACAATAGCACAAACCGGGAAAGACAATGTCAGATTTGCCAGAAGTCTCTTCTTTGATGTGCTGCTTCTGGCCACACAGCCTTGTCAACTGACTCAGAACTCCAAGACCCATTCAGAAAGTATTTGTTCAAGTACTTGTTACATTTTCCAATGCAGGACAAGTTGCAAGCAAAGTCTTATAAGTTACCGTGTACCACAGTCAGTGATACCATGACTCTCTTTCTCCATTTCAGATTTTCATGTTAATTGGTCATATACATGCATATGATTGTGTACTGTATACAGAGTTTATACAGTATGTATACATGAGCCAAAACATTATAACTCCTCACACATAACACTGATTATCTCATAGCAGTGGTGCATGTCTTGGTCTGAGACATATTACACCGTAAGTGCAGTCATTTCCCATAGTTGATGTGTTGGATGAAGTAGAAATGGACAAGTCGTGAAGACGTGTGACATTTACAAGGGCCAAATCATTAGATCATTCTGACATTATAAGCCAGAAATTGTCTCAATGCTGAGTATGTACTTGAAATGGATTTCAACTGATACGCTGGAGCTTTAATTAACTTACCGGATATACAGTAAAGGATCTGCCCCACTAATGTCAGGGTGCCAAATACCACAGGAGTCCTTGTAGATATCCATTTTCATTCGTCAGAGCTGTTTTGGTGACACTGTTAGAACCAGCAGCATATTTAACATATGTTGGGTATAATGTATGCACACTCATATGCAAAAGTTTCAACAAAACGTATTTAAGCAGTCTCCAAACTTTTGAATATGACAGTATACAGTAGTCCATTGCAAAAAAAAATTAATATTGTGAAAATTTGTGTTCATTATTTAATGAATAAAGGGTAAACTGTCATATATTTTATATTCATTACATGTGGCATAATTCAAACCTTTTTTTGAAAACTTTGAATAATAATGTACTCAAACTTAAAATGAAATATTTGAATAATTTGAGAAGCTGAGTTTCTGATTTCCATGAACTACAGATGCAAAAAAAGGTAATTTATTTCAGTAATTCAATTCAGAAGTGAAACTCATGTATTATATATTAAATTCATTACACACAGAGTGTCTATTTCAAGTGTTTAATGTTTAACTTTTAATGTTGTTGATTATGGTCTACAGCCAATAAAAACCCAAAAGTCGGTATCTAAAAAAAATTATTTTTAATACATAAATGTTGGCCTATTGAAATGTATAGTATTGTGCCAAGTCCTGCTGGATAAATAAAATCAACATCTCCATAAATCTTGTCAGAAGGAAGCTGAAGTGCTCTAAAATGTCCTGGTAGATAA
>BRDA01028471.1:0-22270 GCA_036984385.1 Crenuchus spilurus | reverse complement strand
CAATGATGATATGTTATGTAGTAAAATATAACTTTCATAGACTGTAACATTGTACATCCCTTTAAACTGGTGTGAGCATGATACTCTTCTCCACATGCCAGGCATGGATAGACTAACTCCCAGGCATAATTCACATGTAGGTCAGCATATTACATAACAACTGAACACTTGGCTTGCTGTTTATGTGTTATATAAACATGGTTCACTTCATTCTCTATTACAAGTGCAGTACCAGTCAAAAGTTTGGACACACTTTCTCATGCAATGTTATTTTTTTTCCCCTAAATTGTAAATGAACACTGAAATCATCCAGACTCTTGAGGAACACACAAGTAATCATGTAGTAAACTTAAATGTGTTAAACAAACCAAAACATGTTTTAGATTTTAGATTCTTCAAAGTAGACACACAACTGATGTCTCAAACACATTAATGGGGCAATAAATGCAAGTCATGAACTCTTGACAAGACACAGCTGTTAACTGAAAGCCATTCCAGGTGACTACCTCATAAAGCTAACTGAGAAAATGCCAAGAAAGCTGCATCTAAGCAAGAGGTGCCTACTGTGAAGAATGTCAAATATAAACATATTCTGGTTTGTTTACTTGTTTGTTTACTAAATAACTGGATGACTTTAGTATTCATCTGCAATGCAGACCATTTTTAAATCATGAAAAACCACTGAATGTCCAGAAAATGTGGCTGATCAGTTTTTACTCATATGATGTGGATGGGAGTATGAATGCCTGTGTGTTGTACCCAGATCACAGTAATTGTAAACATTAATTCTGTAGGTAATCCACAAAATGGACTCTGCATATCAGTGGCACATAATGACTCTGTAGAACTGAGAGGAGGAACTGATGATGCCGACAGCTGGAGCACTCGTAACACACACTTTCATGAACACCTACACACTCATTCAGAGAGCCAGGGGAAGCATGTAGGGGGAACTACAACAGCAATACCATCCTTCAGGTTCCCACTAACACACTGCTGCTAAATAGAGACCTGTGAGAAAATGTAAGAAGTATTTTAGCAGACACTTGAAAACCTCTATATGTTCTAAATACCATACACACTACATAAAAACAAAGACATAATGATCACAAACAAATAATAAGAGAACAACAAAAAAAACAAGATTTCCTTCTAAAGCACCCCCACCAAGATGAACAGGTGTATTGGAGCCCAAAATGATTAAATGTGCATCACAGCCTCTCTGACTTGACCTCAAGCAAAGCTCCACACAAACATGATGTATATCAAAGCAAGAAGCAGCTCACTGCTCAGCCTGCCAGACACCTGAGAAGCTAATGAGAAGTCTCAATATGTACACTACCGGTCAAAAGAACAGTTTTAGAAAGATTTAGAAAATTTCAGGTATGCGCCAAGTTGGTTAGGGGTTCATCCTACAGCAAGATAATGACCCAAAACATGAGTCCAAGCTGTGCCAGAACTACCTCAGGAAAAAACAAGATGGTCAGCTAGATAACATGGAGTGGAGCACAGTCTCCAGACTTAAACCCCATCCAGCTGATTTGGGATGAAGTGAAAAGCAAAGCAAACCTACAAGAGCCAACATTTATGTGACGTTCTGCAGCAGATTAGTGAAGAACTGTCTGAAGAATATTTGATGTCTGTTGTAGACTGTTGCCAAATGCTGAGGGAACTTCAACTGCTTCCCCAAATCAGCTTGCAACTGCCAGTCAGAGGCCGTGTAGAGGAGACCTGACCTTGGTCTTTGCTGACGATGGAGTTCCTCTCCAGCTTTGACAAAAGCAATTCCTGTCTTTCTGGCAAGATGGTATTTGCCAGAGCTGATTTCATTGCATATGCTTTCCGCCACCGCCTTCAGCACTTGGTCATGACGCCAGCGGTAGCGACCTTCTGCAAGGGCCTTTGGACAACTACTCAGCAGATGTTGCAAGGAACCCCTTCCGGAACATAACATTCTCACATTTTCCCCACACATGAAGGTTGGCTGGGCTTGGTAAGGTATCATAAACGGCCTGGACCAGGAACCACACGAAATGGAAGTCTGCCTGCAAGATGTTTGTCCAGGTGACTTTGCGCTGAAGGGTACTCTCTCACTTTGTCCATGCCTATATATGCAATGAAATCAGCTCTGGCAAATTCAGTGATTCCCATCTTTTCAGCAGAAATAATGACATTGTACACTTAATACAGTGTACATCTTAATGTTCTCTGACCCAGAGCTGAGTTATAAACACATCAGGTGTGCTTACAGAGTTGTGTGACACACATTATATTATGACAACCTGACCAGAGACACCTGCACTGCAAAAACACGCTTAATAATCACAGTTTATATTTAGATCACTGAGGCCTTCACAGAACAGGTGTATTTATACTAAGACTGAATTACACTCAGCCAGACACTATTAACTAATTAAGTGACTTCTGAAGGTAATTTATTGCACTGAATTTTGTTTAGAGGTATCAGAGTACAGGGGCTGAATACTTTAGCACAACACACTTTTAAAATTTTTATAGGATTACATTTTGAAAACCATGTATCATTTTCATTCCACTTCACAATTATGTGGTATGTTGTGTTGGTCTATCACTTAAAATCTCAATAATTTTATATTACATTTATTTAATAATACATTTAATTTTGTAGTTGTAAGGTGACAAAATGTGAAAAAGTTGAAGGGGTGTGTAAACTTTTGAGCATGACTGTATATACCTGCACACACATTTTTATTTACAGTCTGTAATGTGCCACGTTATTTTAGATACCTCGATGCATTGGTGTCCCACATTGTCCCACACAAACCTAGTCTTTGTCCCACATCCAGTGAATTAGAATCTGGTCACCCTAGATGGAGGGGATGGCAGTTCCAGCCAAGGAGAAATAGAATTTATCATCTACTTTCCCCCTTTTTAGCACCACAGATCTTGATTTGGTGGGCTTGAAACTCATCCTGGCCCAGGATATATATATATATATATAATGATACATGGATCTCAAAATTTTAATTAAACAAAAATCTAAAATGTTACGTGTAGAACTATTCAGCCACCTTATATCAATATTTTGTAGAGCCACCTTTCACTGCAATTACAGCTGGAAGTCTTTTGGGGTATGTCTCTACCAGCTTTGCACATCTACAGACTGAGATTTTTGCCCATTCTGCTTTGCAAAATAGCTCAAGCTCAGCCACATAGGATGGAGAATTTTCATATCTTGCCACAGATGCTCAATAGGATTTAGGTCAGGACTTTGACTGGGCCATTCTAACACATGAATATTCTTTGATCTAAACCATTTCATTCTAGCTCTGGCTGTATGTTTAGGGTCATTGTCTTGGTGGAAGGTGAATCTCCTTCCCAGTCTCAAGTCTTTTGCAGCCTCCATCAGGTTTTCTTGCAGGATTGCCCTGAATTTAGCTCCATCCATCTTCCCATCAACTCTGACCAGCTTCCCTGTCCCTGCTGAAGAAAAGCATCCCCACAGCATGATGCTGCCACCACCATGTTTCATAGTGGGGATGGTGTGTTCAGGGTGATGAGCAGTGTTACTTTGCCGCCACACATAGCGCTTTGCATTTAGGCCAAAATGTTCAACTTTGGTCTCATCTGACCAGAGCACCTTCTTCCACATGTTTGCTGTGTCCCCTACATGGCTTCTTCCATAAAGGCCAGATTTGTGGAGTGCAGACTTATAGTTGTCCTGTGTACAGATTCCCCCACCTGAGCTGTGGATTTCTGCAGCTCCTCCAGAGTGACCATGGACCTCTTGGCTGTGTCTCTGACCAGTGCTCTCCTTACTCGATCTGTCAGTTTAGGTCGCCATGTCTCGGTAGGTTTGAAATTGTAGAATACTTTTTTCCATTTCTGGATGATGGACTGAACAGTGCTCCCTCCTTGGAATGCTCAAATGTTGGGATATGTTTTTATAACCTAACCCTGCTTTAAACTTCTCCACAACTTTATCTCTGACCTGTCTGGTTAGTTCCTTGGTCTTCATGATGCTGTTTGTTCACTAGTGTTCTCTAACAAACCACTGAGGTCTTCACAGAACAGGTGTATTTATACTGAGACTAAATTACACACAGCTGGACTCCATTAACTCATTAAGTGACTTCTGAAGACAATTGATTGCACTGGATTTTGTTTAGAGGTATCAGAGTAGAGGGGTCTGAATACTTCTGCACGTCACACTTTTAAAATTTTTATTTAATTAAAATTTTGAAAACCATGTATCACATTCATTCCACTTCACAATTATGTGCTACTTTGTGTTGGTCTATCACTTAAAATCTCAATAAAATACATTTACGTTTGTGGTTGTAAGGTGACAAAATGTGAAAAAGTTCAAGGGGTATGAATACTTTTACAAGCCACTATAATGTGTATATAACATTACACAAGATGGGGAAAGGAGCAAAATAAAACCACATGGCATATGCATAAAATGGAAACTAAATGGGACATAGTGATGGGTCGGTCGCGAACGATCCGGCTCTAAGAGCCGGCTCTTTGAAGTGAATGACTGGAGCTGGCTCCTGAGAGTGAGCCAATTCTTTTTTTTTTCCGCAGGTGATTGGTCTAGATGTGTGGCAGCATCTGTGTGTCTACGCTGAACAGGAGCGGGGAGGGGGGTGTGGTTACAGACACACGTAGTGACAGCACAGTTAGCACAGAACAGGAGGGAGAGTCTCCTGCGAGAGAACTTTAGACAGACTACACGCTGGACAGGTGAGGAAACTGAGTGACAGGAAACGAAGCATAGTTTGGATGCATTTTAACATGATAGACAGTTCAAAGGCTGAGTGTATACTTTCCAACATGAAAATTTCTTATCGTGTAGTTGCAGATTTAAAATTAATATACACATTTAGAGATTGGACCTGTTGGTTTACTTGAGATTGGCCTTTATTTTTGTATTTCATAATTTATTTTTGTATAAATAAAGCCTTATAAATAATACATATTTGATACAATGTATGTTTTTACACTCGTAATTCATTTTACACATAATTTAATAATATAATAAAAAATACAATTAGATAAAGAAAGAAAAAAATAAAAAAATAAATAATAATAATAATAATAAATTGATTTAAGCAACCAAATCTAAGGGGCCACTTGGGAGCCGAAAGAGCCGGCTCTTCTTAGTGAGCCGAGCCGAAAAAACCGGCTCCCTAGAAAGAGCCGGAATTCCCATCACTAATGGGACAGTCTGGGAGGATATTTTTATCTCCTATCTTTCCCAATGTTAATGCTGTTATTTTCAATCTTATGCAATTTCGTTGTACTTGTTGCAATGACAATAAACTATACCTTATACCTAAATCACAGAACAGACATAAGACAAACCCTGACACCTTCATCATTGTCTATATGTGTCATACAACTGGACAACTGGCAAAAAAAACTGGTGTTACACAAGAAGACTCACATATTTTGCCATATACATACTCAGTCATTTCTGACTTTTGTGGATTCAGGCTCCTCTCACAATTAACAATTATATTTATATATATTTTTAATTAATGGATTATTTTGCTGAGTATCAGAATAATCAGAAACCATGTGTAGATACTGAACATAGAAACATACAGAGAGAGCACAGTCAATTTTGCTCTCCTGGACCCCAGCTGCCGATTGTAGTGCACTCCCATGTCAACTGACATTTTCACTGCAATAAAGCTGTAACAATTCAGATATTTTACTGGTTTTGAGCCGAGGGAAGTGGTGGTTATTCAGAAAGCTATAAATCAGTCTGTACCTTGCAGGATATTAAGCGTTTGGCAAAAAGACATACAATATATAGAGCTGTGAAGATGATGTAAGCTGAGGAAATAGGGTGAGCAGACAAAAGTTAGGGTGTGTATTGAGGAGATGCTGCTTAGAAAGTGTGTGGAAAACTAAAATTTACCTCACACACAGTATGTTGTGAATATGTATGTGCAAGAATAACTGGACCTTCATTTTTACTCCTGGTCTTTCATGCACTGATGAGTATGTTCTCCAAACGAAACAAAGTAACACACCCATCAAAAGCAAAACCAATAAACTCAGAGAGAGAGTTAAATGTCATATTTTAAAGAGTGGTTCACAGAAAATCAAATTTACACTAGTATTCACTAATATTTTATGGTTTAGGATCTTTTAAACATTGGCTGGACATCAGGGCAGTGCCGCTGGGCTGACAGACAGTTGTGGTGGTCCCCATTTTTAAGAAAGGGGACTGGAGAGTGTGTTCTAACTATAGGGGGATCACACTCCTCAGCATCCCCGGTAAAGTCTATTGAGGGTTACTGGAGAAGAGAGTCCGACTGATGGCTGAATCTCAGATTCATGAGGAGCAATGTGGGTTCCATCCTAGTCATGAACCATTGGACCAGCTCTGTACCCTTGATAGGATCCTAGAGCAGGGGTGGCCAACCCTGGTCCTGGAGAGCCGCATTCCTGCCGTTTGGTGATCTCCCTGATCAAACACACCTGATTCAACTCAGCAGGCAATTAGCAGGTTTAATTGTAGTGTCAGAGCACAACGATCACCAAACTCCGCAGGAATGCGGCTTTCCAGGACCGGGGTTGGCCACCCCTGTCCTAGAGGATGCATGGGAGTTTGCTCAACCAATCCACATGGGTTTTGTGGATTTGGAGAAGACACTCCACCGGGTTCCTTGAGGGGCACTCAATGAGTATGGGGTACTGGGCTCTTTGCTAAGGGCTATCCAGTCCCTATACAAACAAAGCAGGAGCTTAGTCCACACTGCCAGAAGTAAGTCAAACTGGTTTCCAGTTGAGGTTGGACTCCACCAGGGTTGCCCTTTGTCACAGATTCTGTTTATAATTTTTATGGACAGAATTTCTCGATGTAGTCAAGTGGTGGAAGGTGTCCAGTTTGGTAACCTCAGGATTCTATATCTGCTTTTGTGGATGATGTGGTTCTGATGGCTTCATCAAACAAAGATGGACTCTCACTGGACCACTTTGAAGCTGAGTGTGAAGCAGCTGGGATGAGAATCAGTACCTCCAAATCTGAGACCATGTGGTACTCAGCTAGAAAAAGGTGGACTGCTCTCTCCAGGTTGGGAGGATGTCCTTGCCTCAAGTGCAGAAGTTTAAGAATCTCAGGGTCTTGTTCACAAGTTGAGGGTAAGAAGGAGCGGAAGTTCAGACTCTCAAGACCAAACTCTCTACTGGTCTGTTTTGGTGAGGAGAGAGCCGAGCCAGAAGGCAAAAGCTCTCTGTTTAACAGTCAGTTTACATTCCAACCTTCTCCCATGGTCATGAGCTTTGGGTAGTGACTGAAAGAATGAAATTGCGGATACAAGCGGCTGAAATTAGCTTTATTTTGTAGAGTGTCCGGGCTCTCCCTTAGAGAGGATGAAGAGTTTGGACATCCAGGAAAGAGTAGAGCCGCTGCTCCTCCATGTCGAGAGGAGCCAGTTGAGGTGGTTCAGTCACCTGGTTAGGATGCCTCCTGGACACTTCCCTGGTCAGGTGTTCCAGGCATGTCCAACTGGGAGGAGACCCAGGACACACTGGAGAGATTATATCTCTTAGCTGGCTTCGGCAGCCTTTCAAATGAGCTAGAACAGGTAGCTGGGGAGAGGGAGGTCTGGTCTACTTTGCTTGGGTTGCTACCTCTGTGACCCGGATACAGATAAGCGGAAGATGATACTTTACAAGGAAGAAAAAAATAGAAGAGTAGGAGGCAGTAAAGAGGAAGGTTTTATGCTGAATTATGAAAGAAGAGAAGGTACAGCAGTCACAGAGAGATTATGGTAGAGAATTCCAAAGTTTGGAGTCTGTAGAACTGAAGAACCTGCCGCCCACGGTTGAGAGTCTTGAACGTGGGACAGCAAGACCACCAGAGCCAGATGATCTGAGGAAGCGTGAGGGACAGTACGACTGAAGGAGCTCACTGAGATAGACAGGGGCGAGTCCTTGAAGGGCTTTGAAAGTCAGGAGAAGTATGTACTTTATACAGGAGAATACTGATAGACAGTAAAGCCGATGGCGGTTGGGAGTGATGCTTGGTAAAAGTGAGGACTCTCGACTGTGGAGTAGTTTAGCAGGAAGAACATTAAAGAGGATAGATAGATAGTAGCTTTATTGTCAATTCTGCATATGTACAGGACATACAGAGGATTGAAATTGTGTTACTCACCCACCCAAGTTACAGCAAAAGAAAGAAATAAACAATGAAGGCAAAAACCAAAAGACAAAGGGTACTAGCAGCAGTGGGACAATAAACAGTAAACAATAAACAGTAAACAATAGACAATAAAAATAAAAGAATAAATAATATACAATAATGATAATTTGAACAATAGAGCAATAAAATGAAATGAAGGTGGTAAAGTGACCAAGTGCATAGTGGTTCTATTAAGAGGTCCAATCTTGTAATGAACCAGTTCGGAAAGTTAGTTAGAGGATACATGGGGGTGGGAGGCAAAGCGGGGGCAGAGAAGGAAGAGAGTTCAGCATCCTGACACGCCCCCTGCTGGAGCAGACGCGGCGGAGCAACAGGACCTTGACCTACATTCCAGAGTTTCATGCACGATTCCCGGAAAAACCTGCTCCTCATGCGAGGGGCCGCCCTCGTCTCTCTCGGACTCGCCCGGCTCGTTCCTCTTCCAGCCGGGGTCGTGCTTCATGGGGACCTCGCGCTTCTGGCGACTCCGGTCCTGTGGAGGGGGGTATTGACACGCCCCCTGCTCGAGCAGACGCGGCAGAGCAACAGGACCTTGACCTACATTCCACCGCCGACACAGGCATGCGCCTCAGTCAGCGCCACGTGCGCAGGTCTGACTCGCCAGAGTACTGATTGCACACCTGAGGCTCATTTCACCACACTACTTAAGATCAGTTCACATGCTGTTTGAGGCGAGTTATTGCCAACCTTTAGTTGCAATTTACGAGCGTTCTTTCGAGTGTTTTGGATCCCTTTTGGTTTTGTACTTTGGAATCTTCTTGACTATTCTCTTGCCTACGCTCCTATATTCCTGTTTGCCAGTTCTCTGACCCTCCTGCTTGTCTACCGACTTTGTGTTTTGGTTTGCTCTTTTTGGATTCTTCAGTAAACCCTTACTTATCTGCAATTGTCTGCCTCTCTTGTCTTGTGGTTATTTTGACGAACTCTGACAAAATAACTCGCCCTAACCATGCAGACAGCAGAGAGTGAGACGCTCCAGAGACACTCCAGAGGGCCGTATCCTCCCAAGGACAGCTGATCGGGCAACACCAACTACTAACCACTACAAGAAGTCACACAGTCCGTGAGCTTTTTGTCACAGCAGCAGATGGAACAACAAACACATTTTTCCCGCATGATGAATAGCATGCTAGAGATGAATGAAAACATGCAACGGAATCTGCTCACATTAACGAATCGTGCTTTGGCCAGCCATGCCTCTAAACAGTTAGTTAGCAAACCAGATAAGTATGACGGAAATCCTGATCGTTGTCCTGGCTTTCTCTTGCAATGTGACGTTTACTTCAACACGGTAGGGCAAATGTCTGATATCAAGAAATTATCCCTTTTTGCATCGAGGCTTCAAGATAAGGCTTTGGATTGGATTACGGCAGTCTGACCATGGGTGTCACAGAGTTCATATGAGAACTTTCACACAGAATTCCAAGCCGTCTTTCATCATCCTCATCAGGATCGATCCAAAAGTGAATGCCTCACCAAATTGAGTCAAGGTAAATGCTCCGTTTTGGACTATGCCCTGGAATTCCGCACTGTGGCAGCTGGCAGTGGTTGGAACAACCCTAGTTTACTGATCACCTTTCGGAATGGATTAAATGAGGACATTCTCACCGAATTGGCTTGTCAGGATGAAGAGTCGGACTTAGAACATTTAATATCTATGGCCATTAGAATAGATCACAGGTTGGGGGAATGTAAATATAGACGCAGAGCCTCCTCTGCACTCCCCCTAGCTCAACCACCTACATCAGAACCTATGCAGTGTGATTCACCCAGGCTAACTCCAGAAGAAAGACAGCGTCGCATGGTGCAGGGTCTCTGTATGTACTGCGCAGCCAAGGGTCATATGATTAAAGACTGTGCTTTAAGACCAGAAAGGCGCAGTATTAAACCACCTACGAGGAGCGTGGCCTCTCTACCGCGCGCCATCATGGTGAGTTCCAGTATCTGCTCTCCTATTAAAAGATCTTTTTGTAAACCCAGCACTGTTTACTGCTTCGGTTCATCTTTTACAGTACCAGCCCTAATCGACTCCGGAGCGGAGGGGAGCTTCATCTTGGCGGAGCTCGTACAGCGCTGGAACCTCCCGGTGGAGCCTCTTCAAACTACTCTTCCTATTGCTGCATTGGACGGCCGACCCGTAGGATCAGGAGTTATCAGGCACACCACTAAACCCTTAACTTTCCAAATCAGTGCGCTACACTTCGAAAAACTTTCCTTTTTTGTGCTAAAAAACACTAAGTTTGACATTATATTAGGACTGCCGTGGTTAAGTCTACATGACCCTCTCATCTCCTGGAATAAGTCTGATATCATAAGCTGGTCGTCGCACTGCCTAAAACATTGCATACACAACAACATCTTGACTATCAGATCCACTTCCGTAGAAAGCCCTGAAGTAGACTCGGCCATTTCCATTCCTCACCAGTATCTCGATTTAAAAGAGGTATTCTGTAAGACTAAAGCTACTCAGTTACCACCACACCGCCCCACTGACTGTGCTTTGGACTTAGTAAATCAAGCCCCTCTACCTAAATCACACATCTACCCCCTCAACCAACAAGAGGAGGCTGCCATGGAGACATATATACAGGAGGCACTTGATCAGGCTTTTATTAGGCATTCTACATCACCAGCTTCATCAGGATTTTTTTTTGTGAAGAAAAAGGATGGGGGTTTGAGACCATGCATTGATTATAGAGCCCTAAATAGCATTCTCAAAAAATACACTTATCCTTTACCACTTATCCCTGCCACCTTGGAACAGATGCGCACCGCTAAAATATTTAGTAAACTTGACCTCCGTAGCGCCTACAATCTCATTCGCATTAGAGAGGGAGACGAATGAAAGACTGCTTTTAGTACCACTAGGGGGCACTACGAATACTTAGTTATGCCTTTCGGCCTGAGTTTAAGTCCCTCTGTCTTTCAATCTTTCATAAATGAGGTCCTGAGAGACATGATAGGTCACTTTGTTTTGTTTACCTGGACAATATTCTGATTTTCTCTAATAATTTAACGGACCATGTGACACATGTCCGAGCGGTGCTCACTCGTTTATTAGAGAACCAACTTTATGTTAAACTAGAGAAGTGCGAGTTCCATGTATCTAAAGTTCAGTTTTTAGGGTTTGACATCAGTTCCGATGGCATTGTCATGAGTAAAAAGAAAGTTCAAACTATCTTAGATTGGCCTGTACCCCAGTCTAGAAAAGATGTTCAACGGTTTCTTAGGGTTTGCGAACTTTTACCGTCGCTTTATACGCTCCTTCAGCAATGTGGTGGCTCCTATTTCCTCACTCCTTAAGGGTCCAGCTCGTAAGTTCCACTGGACGTCCGAAGCGGATTAGGCATTTCACAAACTAAAAGACGCTTTTACTTCCGCTCTCATCTTAGCTCAAACTGATCCCAACCTGCCCTTTGAAGTAGAAGTAGATGCATCTGAGACTGGAGTTGGAGCCATCCTCTCACAGCGCTCCGGTACACCCAGAAAACTCAGACCCGTCGCATTCTTCTCGCATAAATATACGGAGGCAGAACGCAATTATGCCATAGGAGATAAAGAACTACTCGCTATAAAACTGGCACTAGAAGAGTGGAGACACTGGCTGGAGGGAGCTAAATTCCCTTTCATCGTCTTCACTGACCATAAAAACTTAGAATATCTTAAATCCGCCAAACGTCTTAATCCTAGACAGGCCAGATGGTCACTTTTCTTTTCGAGGTTTCAGTTCAGTATCACATACAGACCGGCTGAGAAAAACCTAAAAGCTGATGCTTTGTCCCGAATTCACCAGCCCAGTCAATTTGAAAATCACACACCCTCCACTATTCTTCCCCCAGAGACATTTATATCACACATCACATGGGATTTTGATAAAGAAATAGACATTGCTGTACAAGATCCAGGGGTACAGGTACCACTATCTGTACCAGAAAATAAAAAATACGTCCCCTCCAGTCTACGGTCGAAAATTATAACTTGGGCACACTCCTCCCTTTCGTCTGGTCATCCAGGAGAGACTCGGACTGCACAGCTTATCGCAGCCAAATACTGGTGGCCTAATCTTAGAAAGGATGTACACAAGTATATCAGCTCCTGTACGGTGTGCTCTCAATGTAAAACACCTAAAACATTACCAGCTGGTAAACTCTGTCCCCTGCCTATCCCTTCACGCCCGTGGTCCCATATAGCTGTTGATTATGTGACTGATCTACCGCAGTTGGAGGGCTACAATACTATTCTCACAGTTATTGACCCCTTTTCATGAGCAGTTAAATTTATACCTTTTAATCAGATCCCATCCGCTTTTCAAACTGCAGAGGCTTTGTTCAATAACATATTTCGGGATTTTGGGATACCTGAAGACGTGTTATCAGATAGGGGACCACAATTCACCTCGAGAGTTTGGACGGCCTTTTTTGGACACTTAGGGGTTAACATAAGCTTAACTTCTGGATATCACCCACAAAGCAATGGACAACGTGAGCGCACTAACCAGGAACTGGGCAAATATTTAAGGATATATTGCCATAATAATCCTTCTGGCTGGGTACGATTTTTACCCTGGGTAAAGATAGCTCAAAACTCTTTAACCTCCTCTACCACTGGCATTACACCTTTTCAGTGCATTCTAGGTTACCAACCTCCATTAGCACCCTGGACAGCCACCACTTCGGAAGTACCTGCCGTGGATGGATGGATGGCTCGCAGTGAGAACGTATGGGAACAGGTGCATCAACGTATAGAGGTGGTCCTCCGAAGGCATAAAGAACAGGCTGATCGGAGGAGGGGACCTACACCTGTCTTCAACGTGGGAGATCGTGTCTGGCTATCTACCAAAGACTTAAAGGGAAGAAAAAAATTGAGCCCTAGGTTCATAGGGCCGTTTAAAATACAGAAACGTGTAAACGACGTTTCATATAAACTTCTTTTGCCTAGTCGTATGCACATCACTAACACATTCCATGTTTCTCTCTTGAAGCCATTCATCGACGGTCCTCTGGATGAGTTGGAACTAGACGCACCCATGCCACAACCAGTAGAATTGGATGGCTCCCCCGTGTACCAGGTCCGGGCTATTTTAAACTCCCGGCATCGGAGGAACGGCATACAATATCTGGTTGACTGGGAGGGTTTCGGACCAGAGGAGCAATCTTGGATCCCCGCTGTAGATGTGCTGGATCTCGCACTACTTACAGAGTTTCATGCACGATTCCCGGAAAAACCTGCGCCTCAGTCGGCGCCGCGCGCGCAGGTCTGACTCGCCAGAGTACTGATTGCACACCTGAGGCTCATTTCACCACACTACTTAAGATCAGTTCACACGCCGTTCGAGGCGAGTTATTGCCAACCTTTAGTTGCAATCTACAAGCGTTCTTTCAAGTGTTTTGGATCCCTTTTGGTTTTGTACTTTGGAATCTTCTTGACTATTCTCTTGCCTACCCTCCTATATTCCTGTTTGCCAGTTCTCTGACCCTCCTGCCTGTCTACCGACTTTGTGTTTGGGTTTGCTCTTTTTGGATTCTTCAGTAAACCCTTACTTATCTGCAATTGTCTGCCTCTCTTGTCTTGTGGTTATTTTGATGAACTCTGACAATCCGCACAGCCTGATGGATGGAGCTGTCCCTCAGTCTGCTGGTCTTAGCCCTAAGACTACACAGCCTCCTCCCTGATGGTAGCAGGTTAAAAGAACTGTGTAGTGGTTGACTAGGATCACCCGCCCAGCAGACAGCTTTATGTGTGAGGCGGGAGCTGAACAAGTCCTTAAGGCAGGGGAGAGAGGTGCCGATCTTCTCAGCTGATCTAATGATACGCTGAAGGGACTTGCAGCAGGATGCTGTGCAGGCCCCGTACCACACAGTGAAACAGCTAGTCAGAATGATCTCGATGCCCCCCCTGTAGAAGGTGGTCATGATGAGGGTGTCTTGGTTTTGTAGGTCAAATAGAGCCAAAACCAGTAGACACTGTTTTCTCATTAATAATTAATTCACATACTGCTCTTCTATGTTAAAGACAGAATGAAAAATGAAAAGAAGAAAGGTATACAGGCAGGGAGAAAGAGGGAAAAAGAGCAGGCAGGAACAAAATCATGCTTATTTGCAAACTAGCACAAACATTAGCCAAATCTCCTGTGCTTCAGGCCAGTATCAGTACCCTCTGTCCTTTACAACACGATCTGCATTCTGCATAATGCCTTTCAAGCAGTGTGGTCAGATAGCGCTAGACAACAGTGAGGTCATATAACGTGTTTCTTAAACATATGTACAATGAACTGCAGAATGACATTATGCAACATTGTATTTTATGTGGAAGGTCATTCATTATAAACATTGTGCTCCAGTCTTGATCCACAGTGTAAAGCAAAGTGAGAGGGAGGTGGAGGGGGGGGGGCGTACTGGATGTACAGAGCTTAGGCTTGGCAGCTTTGGAAAACAGCTGTAATACATATTTAATGGTTTCCCACAACATACGTAGCAGCTGTCTACACTGTAGTTTTCAGATGGAAATGGCCATACTATAGCCTATACACATAAATTAGTGTTTAAGTATCAGTACTTCAGCTTCCATACTTTACACAAAAATGTTCACAGTCACCTCAAAGGTGTTTTTCTTTTTTTGCCAGCAGTCTATTATATTATGTGAACATTTCAATAAATGTCAGCAGAAATGGTCCAAAAATACACGTTTGTTGTACATTCCTTCAGCGTTACATTAGTGTTTTAGCGATTACAGAGTTATATAAACATGTCTAGCAAAATAATAAAAGGAAATGACCAATGCTTTTCTCATCACAGCAGGTGATTATAAATACGACAGCATTCATGGAATTTAACATACATCCTGTTTCTATACTGGACGTACAAACACACTATATGTGGTTACATAAACGGCAGATGTCTGAGAATGTGGTGCCTGTGCTGATGTGTGAGGCTGTGACTGTGGGGGTGTGGATGGGGGATGCTATAGGCTGTACTAAAGCTGGTCCTGAGACGATGTCGCTGGGTGGGGTTGAGCAGAGGGAGTAGCAGCAGAGCAGTGGCAGTCACTGCTCTATTTTTGGGACAAATGTTTTGTCCTCTACAGAAGCTGGGATGAGTGTGCCTAAAGCAGCTGATTTGTTTGATGCGTCATTGTTCCCTCCTCTCTCAGCCAGCCAGAACAACAGAGATCAGCTCTTTTTACTTACAGTATGTGTATATTACAGAATCACCTTTTTCAGTCGTTTGGTACAACTGTCTTCAGAGACTAACACAGATCTTGAAATCTACAGAATCGTTTTTTTCACAACAATGATCCAATATTTCTCTTTGTATATAAAAGTAAACAAAATTAGACTATTAAAGACAATGTACTTCCTTAAAATTACACATTTCTGAAGAAACATGACATTTGGGTAGGACAACTTTATCCATCTGAATTTGACAGTCTACTATGTGTGAATGTAAAGGTAGTGTACTGGGCATTACTTTAAGCCATATGGTTATCTGTAGTTGTAGTTCAGAAGCAATGAATGCTGGGTAATGTAGTCTGTATAACACATGATGCTGGTGCAACAACTCAAGAGCTGCTGTACGATTATCTTCCTAACACAGTAAACAAATTAATCGTTCCCCTGCCTCTGTGTGAGTTAATATCACTTGTAAATGTACTTTGTGTTTTCGTGTGTGTGTGTGTAGGTGTGTGTGACCAAAGATGTGAACAGCTACAAGCTAAAAAAATAAAAAAAATCTCTAACTCAAAGGCTGCCTGAGCTTACTTACTTTTATAGAAGCTGTTGGAGTCACCTCAGTCACTACCAATGCACCTTAGATGATGCGATGGCAGTCAGTCTGCACTCACAACAACATTACCTATTAGGCAGAGAGGTGACAAAAGATAAGCCTGTTTTGTTTCAAGATGGGATGATTGTCATGTCAAGTCACATGCCATTATCGCTTCATGATGGTCGACTGCACAGACGAGTCACTTCTCTCTGATGTCCTCTGTCTCTGGTTGCTTGTAGCAGGCCAGTACCTGATAATCCAGTCCATGTCTTGATCTTATCGATTCAGGTTATCCTTGGTCATCCACGTCTTCAGACTCCCTCCACAAGTCCAGTCATAACACTTCCTTCAATGCTCTCATGTGCTGCCTCATCACATGACCAAAGTCGATGTCATCTGAATATCTGAGATTGTTAATAGTCCTTCCACCAATCTTGAATCCTCCCATAAATCCCTCTAGTGCTTTTCTCATCACTTGTTCCCTTAAGATGTTGAATAAACATGGTGAGAGGTTACATCCTTGACGGACTCCTTGTCTAATGCTGAACCATGCTGATGTGTGATCGGCGGTCCTGACGGCTACACGCTGCTGACTGTACAAATTTCTCAGCAGCTGGATCAGGTGTGAGGGGAAACCCATCTCCAGCATGGTTATCCACAGTTGGTCATGTTGTACCATGTTGAATGCCTTTGTGAAATCAATAAAACAGAAATACAGTTCCTGATTCCTTTCTCTTGCTTTCTCCAAGATGATCCGGAGGTTTGAGATCTGATCCCGAGTGCCTCATCTTGGTCTAAATCCAGCTTGTTCTTGGGCAATCTCCCCTTCCAGCTTAGACTGCATTCGTTTTAATATCACTCTCAACAAGATCTTGCTAGCATGCGAGACCAGTGCAATGGTCCTGTAGTTCTTGCACTGGAGCAAGTCTCCTTTCTTGGGCAGTGGGATGAAAAGTGATTGCGTCCATTCTTTCCAAATTCCAGTTTCCCAAACTTCCATACAGACCTCATGGAGCTTACTCAACGTCAATCATCACTAAACCTGAGCAGTTCAACTGCTGTCATTTGGACTGGATGGTGTTTGTGTAGCCAGTTCTGACATAGCACGTTTGATTTCTTCCTTTTCTTGAACATCCATCTGAATGTTATCTTCTACAGTTCCTCAGTACAGTTCCTCACAGTTCTTTATATTTGAATAAATGAGCTGTTGACATGTTTGAAGGATGGATTAGTTCCTCTCTGCCTGTTGATTCAGGGCCATTCATTAACCGTTTCATTCGGACACACAGAAAAAAAACACTACTTTGTCTCAGCTTTCCTACAACATTGAGTGAGCAGCAATTCAACAGTGATTGGTGATTAAGTACTTGTATCATAGAAAATACCTGTCTTTATTTGCTGTGGTTTGCAGCTCAAAACAAAATCAACATTTCAAACTCCCTTGCCTACAAATCTCCAGCCTATAGATACTTTCTCATAGTTCAAATGACATATTTTCATTTTGTAACATATAAACACTAGCCACTAAACCAGATAACAGGTAAGGCACAACTTAAAATCAGAGCGAAAGTACAAATTACAATGCACTCTACATCTGGCGTTCTGTCAGTGAAATGCAAGGTAGATTACTTCCACTTAAAGACAGTGTGACTGTCACAAAGACAGGGTTTAGTCACATGGAGCAACAGGACTTAAACAATTATGTTTAGCCAGCAGCTTGTCATCACTATGATCACAGACAAAACTTCCAAAACCCCTGTACAAAAATAAAGGGACTACTGTGAATTCCCAAAAAAGAAGTACAGATGTGTGGGACTGCAGGGAAATTTGGGGTAATTCTGTACATGGAACCGTCAAAATAACAGTCAGTATGTCATCTGAAGTATGACACTATGTTTCAAATAAACAGGAACCCAGAGACCTGACATATAATACAGTAACATAAACCCACAACCCAAACAAGGCAACCTGAGCTCTCTGAGTAAAGTGAAGGTCAAAAAAAAGAAAATGCTGTTTTCATGTTACAAAATCAGAAAAACATCCACCTACAATAACAAGTGAGCTCAAGTCTTACTATAGCTTAAATCCATTAGAATGATTGTGTTTTGTTCTTGGGCTGTGTGCATGCTAGAGACAGCAAAGAATGTGATCTCATAAAGAAAGTAAGGATTTAAAACTTTTCAGCAGAGCTAGATCTTACTTTCATATTGCTGATGTTAAAGCCTACTGATGGTCTCTTTAACCTGAAGTTGGGTTAAACATGACTAAACTATTGGAAACTCAATAACAACCTTTAATTTGCTTCAGCTGAGATATGTCTATATAAATATTAGGGATGTGTTCAGTGTGTGGTCCAACTATTGTGAAGACTAAGGAGCTATAACAAAAGCTGAAAGAGATCATTTCATTACATAAAAAGGGCAATGGGTATTTAATGGGCAAAGATGATGTCCAAAACCTTGAACATTCCTAGAGAAATCACTGGAAGCATTGAACAAAAGTTTACAATTTATGGCACATCAGCAAACATGCTTGACCATAACAAAAAGCCCAGCATGTCCTCAAAATGCCTTAGCCATCTCATCAGGACAATAAAGAAAAACCTGTTACTACAAAAGATTTACAGGATGTTGATGGTTGGGACAAATGTGTCAATATTAACCATAAGAACATCACTTAATCTTCATGGTCACACTGCGCACTTCCCAAGAAACACACCAGAAGAAACGTGGATAATCCTGCAGAATTCTGGGACAGTTCTATGGAGTGAAGAAACACAACTGGAATGGTTGGCCATATGGATCAGTGGTTATGATCAAAATAATACAATCCCCATGTTCAAGCATAGAGGTGAGTCAGTCTGTGTGCTGCAATCTTGACCATGTGACTAGAATCATGGATTCTTTGAAATACAAAGCCATTTTGAGGAGGAGTGTTATGCCTTCTTAACTTAAATTGAGCCGTAATGATAACTGGACCCTCCACCAAAACAGTCATCTTCAGCACACTTCCAAGTCAAACAAAGCTTGGTTAAGAAATCAGTCCTGGAATGTTCTGGAGTGTCCTTTACAGTCTCCACACAGTAAATCTGCCCGTGTTAAATCAACACTATTAGCGTTAAATTAACACTGGGAGTGTTACATTTTGACACCCTCAGTGTTAATTTGACTCTAATAGTGTTGATTTACCACTGACATATTTACTGTGCAGATTTAAATGCATGAATAAATGATTGTTACACTTATACAGCACCTTTCTCAAAGCCAAGGATGCTTTACAATTAACACAATCCTGATACACACTTAGAACTCAAACACACACACCAGCAAGAAGCAGCAGCCAAACACACACAGTGTCTCAAGCAGAAGCGACCATCAACCTGGAGGACTGCATCCAGCACTAAGGGATCACCCAGCACAGAGTGCCAACCATATCTGGTCATACACACACACACATTCATACACACAGACATACATATTCATTTACACACACCAGGGTCATTTAGAGTAGCCAATTCACCTGATCTCCATGTTTTTGGACATCTTTGGTGGGATTTAAAGAAATCAGTATCTCCAAGGGAAGCCATCAAACTTCAACATGCAAAGAATGCATGAAAGTGGCGGAAATCATTTACCAGAGGTTACCAAGGCAAAAGGACGCTCCACCAAGCGCTGAGACTTGGGGACTAAATAATAATGCCCATGGACATTTGTCAACTAGATATTTTTAGTTAAACTTGAAACTGTCACCATTTGTTACCAAAAGACTTTGTCAATTCTTTGCACATCATTCTTAATAGTTTTTAAGGTGAGTTGCATATTTCTGATTGAAAGTGTATGTGTACTACTTCAGGATGGGTGTGAAAGTGTGTGCATGAACAGTGTGTGTATGTAGTGTGTTTATCTGGTTGTTTACTGAACCAGGACAGTATAGGTTTGACAGTTCAGAACAGAAAACACCGGAGGCTTTTTCACTTCTTTTCCCACAGAGTGAACAAACGCACTCTGAGAAACGTGCTAATGAGAGGCTATGATGGAGGCTAAAAGAGCAGGCAGACCGAGAGAGCTGGCAGATACCTCGTCACGCCCTCATTAATGTTCAGTGAGACTGCCAGTCCAGATACTGTCAATCCATCTGATGAAACGGAACACAGAACTTCAATGGCTGAATGTTCCCACTGTATCCCCGTTTCTCTTTAAAAGTCAACATTCCGTCCCCGAGCCCAATTACTACATAAAACAACTTAAAAAATGAGATTTTAAATAATTAACTTGGCTTGAAAATCAATATGCTCTGCAGCAATCAGCAGTTTCTTCAGCATAGCAACCCATTCAAGATGGCTCCAACTTCCTAAAAAGTAAACTTCCTCTAAATTCAGAGTCAGTCCGTCAGCAGCTACTACTAGATAGAAAAATGTTTTACCTGAATGTATTTATTTATTCAACTTGAACAACAATAAAATGACAAGAAATTCTACGGCATTTGGTTGAAACTGCTGCCCTCAACTCTTCATAGCATGAATGGGGCACCAAATTCAAAATTTCACATCAACACATCTTGCAAAGAAATCAAACAGAACTCAAAATTGTAAAAAAGAAAAGTGTTATTCTGAACCAAACACTGTTATTGGAATAGCATCATTGACATTTGTTGTTTTGTTCTACATGGAATGAGATATTTGTAGCTGTTTCCTGAGATGTTCCACCTCTTTCTCCATATGCAAGATGTCGCTGCTCACCTGGCGGTGGCTGGATTGAGCTTGGTTTACCTGGCAGCGGAGTCTCTTCACAATAGCCTCACATCTTTTGTTGTGAATCTGAGCAGAAAGAAAGATGGCTCTCAACAAATTGACTTAAAAGTGAAGAAAAAATAAAGAATATGTACCTTGTTTCAGTTTTTCAATAAGACCAAACTATATATGATTATATTTTTTCAAGGCTTCTCTTTACCAAAAAATAATAGCATCACAATGGAGGCTCACATCTTACCTCAATATCCTTTCTCAGCTGTGAATGTGTTATTTTCTCCTTCTGCAAAAGCATCATTTTTTCTCTCACAAGCTCTTTTGTGCACCGTATCTTGTCCTTAAGATTGTCAAGTTTTTTCTGAAGACAGAAAATATTACTATAAATGCTTAAGTATATATTGTTATGAGTTTAAGGACTTATACATCACCTGAGCCTGTCTAACAGCATTTCCCTCTGGATTCTCTAAATCCATCTTCAGTTCATCTCTGCACTCCTTAAGTCTCTTCACCTCTTCCCCCTTCTCCATCAGCTCCTTATAGATTGGTGCTTGACTCTCCATCTCAGATGCTGATGTTTTGTAGTTTTCCATTTTTTTGCGGTAAGTGTTGTACCTGGCCAGCAAAAAACGTGACTTCTCAAGCTCTTCTTCTATGTTATGCCTCAGTCTCATGTTTTCTACCAAGATGGTCTTTATCTCCGTTTCTTGAGTCTCATTGTGACAATGAACCTGCTCGACTTCACAAATAATGCCACTAGTTTGTCGCTCCTTCAGTTTTATGTTTCTGACAACAGTCTCATAGCTTGCTGATATCACTGACAGTGTGATCTGCACAGAATATAAAATGTAAAAGTGGGCAAAACAAGAAAACAAGACTTTCATTCAACAACATGTCAAGTGCATGTATTTTGTATGATGTACTGACAATGTAAAAAGGTTTTAAACCTGTACAGACTCCAGGACTTGCTGTTTCTCCCTCAGCTCTAAAGCCTGAGACTCCCCCTGCTGGGAAACTGCGCGAAGTGCACTGCTAAGAGAGAAATCCTGCTCACCAGTTCTTTTGTGTATAAATAATGACAAAACAGGGAAAACCTGAACGATATATTCAAAGTACATGAAAACTGTAAAAAAAAGGCTCGGAAGCTATCAACTAAACATGTTTGCTAACGTAGCTAGCTAGCATCAGTTCTAACACCGAGCAGACAGAGCTAGCATTGACTGTGCTGTGTAATTTAAATGACAGTCTTAGCTATCCGAACTCTTTTAAGTTAATGTTGTGAAACTGTTGTTAATTTTTATAAAGATTTTTAACTGTATTGTTACCTGAATTTGTCGTCTTTGTCGGCAGACATTGTTAGCTGTTAGCTGTTAGTGTGGTAAACTGACGCAGTACGTCTGTGTGTTTGAGAACAAATGACCTTGTTTATTGTTGTAAACCTGGTAATGTTATCGGTATTCCGCTCATGAATCACAACCACAACAGCCTGTGCTTGTTTGTCCCTCATCACGTTTTACCTCCTTAACACGTCAGTGATCTTCATTTGTGTTATTGTTT
>BRDA01028467.1:8324-25316 GCA_036984385.1 Crenuchus spilurus | reverse complement strand
ACAGAGGAACTTGGCAGCTCTTGCTGCCAGGGTGGGAAATCGTGCTTGGTTGGCTCTCCAGTAATGTAAAGGATTGTTCTTACGTTCAATAGGAGTCTCACAGAGGTAGCTCTCCATTTCAGTGATAGCCCCTGGGGTGATCTGCTCAGAAGGACCTGCTGCTGTGCTGCTCTCCTCCAGTATCTCATCGAAGATACATCGTTACAGATTTTGCGCTCGGCTATAACGTCTTTTCCAGATTTGACTGAAAAATATTGCCACGCTGCCGACATCGCTGCTCTTTTTGGCTACTTTCACATTAGCCCGCTGTTGTTGTGATCACGTGGGGTCTGCATGCTGGATCCATTCGCGGCTGGATATAAACGCTGGAGTGGAGTAAGCGGACTACTGGATTGAACTGCTTATATCGGAGCGCTTTTATCGGAGATTTTTTATGCTGGCCGATAAAATCCGATAATGTTTTTATGGCTGTTATCGGACCTGTATCCGATATCAATATTGGATCGGGACACCCCTAACTATTAGAATTAAATTAACACTGGGAGTGTTACATTTTGACACCCTCAGTGTTAATTTAACTCTAATAGTGTTGATTTACCACTGGCAGATTTACTGTGTAGTCTGACGGTTCAGGATCTGGTCTTGTGATAGGAAAGTTGCCAGTTACCATGAAGTGCCCTTGAGCAAGGCACCTAACTTCCAACTGCTCCCCGGGCGCCATGGATAGGGGCTGCTCACTACTTCAGGCATGTGATCTCACTCTCCCCTAGTTAAATAATAGCAGAGTCAATAATGAATGAATAATAAAATCTTCATTTTAGTTTCTGTTTTAGTGAGAATTAGAACTACTTAGAAGTTAAAACTGTTTTTAAGGAAAGTTTCTTTTAACAAATGTGACAGAAAGGAGACAGGAAGGGATGCTATGACTATGTCAGACAAGTTGGGAAGTCATTTCCCAAATCTAATGTTTACATAAAAGGCTGCATTTTCCACTCTGATTGGTCGTTTTTTTAAAGATACACTAAGAGCTAGCAGCAAGCTGTGCCAACTCAGTGTGTATTAAATGAGAGTCAGCATCTCAAAGCTGCCTTTTAAGGGTCCTACTTAGGCATCAAGGGATCATCTACCTTCAGTATCAGACAGCTGATGTATGAAGTATATGTGTTAAAATGAACAGGTAAACTGCATCTGTCATCACTTCTGACCCTAAAATTCATCTTTTCTTCCATTTATATCCAGCTTCCACCCCGTTACGCAGCCGGAGAGGAGACGTTCAAATTCAGAGTCACAACATCACGATGCAAATGCAAGTGTGAGATTATCAGAGGAAATCTAATCCCTTTATCTATCTCATCTCTTGATTGCTTGGCTAAAGCCACTTCTCTTCTCTTCGCCCGTGTACACACCTTCCGACCTGTTTTATCGCGTTTAGTCCAGATTAGGAGAGGCCCATCTAATCCCATTCAGAGAATCAGATTAAAACGCTGCACTCAGAGGCGTCCTGATGTACTTCCACCCCCCTCTTTTCAAATATCTTTAATATCACAGTCAAACAACAGTCCTCGGCTGCATCACGGCTGTGTATCACTAAGAACTCGTCCATATGATATGCATTGCGATATCGGAGTTCTGATGTAATATATTGCGATACTGTAAGATGAAATATTAAGATATTTTACATCAAATTTTATTAAAAACTGTAAGCACTAACACTAATTGTTTATGTTGGAGTAGGAGTGTTTAATGGCTGAAGATGGATTGCACCAGTTTTGGTTCTCTGCAGATTTTTACATCCATAAACAGTTACGCTATATTAAAAAGAAACAGGTTGAGCACTAGGACCCAGCAAAAAATGGCCAGTCAGTCAGAAGCCTATTTCTCTTTAGACTGCCTACAAGCTCATTGATGGGCTCTGCCATTTCATGCTAACGTGTGATTAGCCGTCCCAGCGGTCACTCCATCAACGTTTGGACTTGCAAACCAGTGTTTTGCGATTTGGCCCATAGTCCATGTTCACCTGACACTGTAAGTTGTTAACATGTACGTTTGTTCTGCCTGTTTCATGTCAGCTAGACGTATTTTCTCTCTCTGTGTGTGTGTGTGTGTGCGTCTGTAATAAGCCATCCATTTACATACCTCAAAGTTCAACTATTATCAAAGTAATTCTGAATTTCTGAGTTTATTTTTACTCAAAAAGAGGTATAATTTTATGTAAATGAGGTCTATTGACCATACAGTCCAAACATAAGTGTAAAATTGGTGCTAATGAAATGGAGTGAAGTTGATTATCAAGGTGTAACAAATAATTGGGTAAGAATTTTATATTAAAATTTTTTATAATTATTATTTTATTATTAATAATAATAATAATAATAATAATAATAATAATAATTATGATTATTATTATTATAAAATGTAATAATTATTATTTTATTATTATTAATAATAATAATAATAACAATAATATTAATAATAATAATAATAATAATAATTATAGTTACTAATAGTATATTATTAATAGTAACTAATAAAATATTATGAATAATAATGTTTAAGTAATGTTTAAAATGTATGTATAATAATTAATATTTATTAATAATTAATAATAAGAATAATTTATGTTTAAGCCTGTACCACACCATAGCTATAAAAAAGAATCTGTTTGATTAGGGCCCTCAGACATGACATTGCTTGGGGCCCCAGAACTTCCCAATCCACCCCTGCTGGTAAAGTATATCACAATGCAGGTATGATACAATTTATTATGATATATTGTGATAACATCTGTTGGCTTGTCTTCTCATAGAACATCCTGATCCAGCTCTTCTCCATGTAAGAGATGGACACACTACCTCTTCCATTGTTCCATGGCCAAATTCTGCCCATTTTAGATGCTTTTGGTGGTGGACGAGTCAGCATGGTCACTCTGACCAGTCTAAAGCTCCATGCAGACTAGCTGTGGTGTTCTTACACTACAACAAGGCTTTTGCCGAAGCTCTTCCTCAGAGGCAGCTAAAACACGAGGAAAGGAGGCAAGAAAAGGGAATGAGATCCACTCACCTGGCTGATTGGGATGTCCTGATGGTCCTGATGTGGAATAAAAACAAGCCTGTGTGTGTATTTGGCAGAAGTTTAACAGCTCTTTGCCTCCATCTTGTGGGCAGATGCTGTTACTGCAGATTGGCTCAGGAGAGAGAACATTTTTGATTATTGTAATTTTTTCCTCAAAACTGATCATCAAAGCTTCGTAAACAAAGATGCTGATTATCCACTGAGAGTCTGAAGTGTGTGTGTGTGTGTGTGTGTGTGTGTGTGTGTGTGTGTGAGTGTTCATGGGATGCTCTGCATTTTTCTTGGAGTTTCTCCAAACGGTTTTGGCTGCTTTGTCTGAAGTGGTGGAGTGTAATTATCACTGATGTGTTTGTGGAGTGGCAGCTCTTCAGGCTCGGGTGGATTTCAGAGACAGTTATCTCATCACACACACACACACACACACACACACACACACACACACTGAGGTAGTGGATTAAGCAGCAAATCAGACCGAAGGTCTCAAACTCAGATAATAACACACCTCAGTACTCTTTGATGATAAAAATAATAACCGGATCACACTGTAGGATTTATTACGCTGACAGAGACAGAACGAGTGAAATCTCAGCCGTCTAGAACCCGGTACTCTCATATTCAGCCTTTTACATCTGCAGATTTACACGATATTAGAAATGAGCATCTCTTCATCTTCATTCTGAAGCCCATTAACTCATTCACACAAACATTACACTTAGTGTCATACAGAAAACATCCTGCACTCAGGTCTTCAATGGTACCATCAATACCAGAA
The DNA here is from genome assembly GCA_036984385.1 of Crenuchus spilurus. Taxonomy (NCBI): domain Eukaryota; kingdom Metazoa; phylum Chordata; class Actinopteri; order Characiformes; family Crenuchidae; genus Crenuchus; species Crenuchus spilurus. The sequence continues at coordinate 21,472 of BRDA01028467.1, read as the reverse complement.
CCAGAACCCTCCAGGCTATGGCCTTCACCTACCACGTGCGGTGATTTGTACACTATTGTATGTGATGGTTCAGCTTCCAAAAGCCATCAAATTTCATACATAACAGTTAATTAAGTCATTAATTTGCCCCAAAGATCTTGTACTGATGGGAGTTTTGGACCACTGAGCAAAGTCTCCAGCACATCCCAGAGATGCTCAACAGAGTTCAGGTCTGGACTGAAGATGACGTCTCATTGTCTCTCCCTCTCTTCCTCTACCCACTCTTCTTCTTCTCTTTTTCCTCTTTTACCTATCCTTCTTCCTCTACTCTCGTCTTCTTCTTCCTCCTCTACTCTGTCTTCCTTTACTATCTCTTCTTCTTTCTCCTCTACTGTCTCTACTTCTGTTATTCCTCCTCTATCCCTTCTTCTTCCTCTACTCTCGTCTTCTTCTTTTTCTTCTTCCTCCTTTACTCCGTCTTCCTTTACTATCCCTTCTTCTTCCTCTATTCTCTCTTCTTCTTCACATCTTGCTCATCTACACCTTCTACCTCCACTCATTCTTCTTTTTCCTCTTTTACCTATTCTTCTTCTTCTGCCTTTTTCTTTTCATCCCATTTCCCCCTTTCTTCCTCTCCTTCTTCTGTTGTTTACTCTTCTTCCTTTTTGCTCTTCTTCTTCCTCTTTCATCTCCTCCGTTTCCCACTAGTCTCCCTTCCTGCTTTACTCTTTCTTCTTCTTTCTTCCTATTCTGTCTTCCTTTCTTTTTCTTTTTCCTGTGCTCTTTCTTTTTCTTCTTCTCTTTTTCCTCTTTTACCTATCCTTCTTCCTCTACTCTCGTCTTCTTCTTCCTCCTCCTCCTCTGCTGTCTGAACTTATGTTATTCCTCCTCTACCACTTTTTCTTCCTCTACTCATTCTTCTTCTTATCTTTTTCCACCTTTACACAATCTTTTCTTCTGCCTTTTTCTCTTTGTCCCATTTCTCCCCTTCGTCCTCTCCTCCTTCTTTTGTTTTCTCTTCTTCCTCTTTCATCTCCTCCGTTTCCCACTACTTGCTCTTCCTGCTTTACTCTTTCTTCTTCTTCCTCCTCTTTTTCTTCTTTCTTGTTAAGTATTCATACTTTCTCTCAGTCTGAATTAAAGACGTTTGAAGGCCTTTTATTAGTAAAAGTGTGTTTAAGCTCTGAAGACTGAAGGACGCACAGCTGATCTGAACTGTACGGAAGTTAATTTGATGGTAACTGAACGTCCTGAAACTGCTCTCTCGGCTTCTTTGAAATCCTGTGAGTCACTTCCTGGGTTCTGCTGTTTGATATGAGGAAAATCACATCATTAAGGTTTGGCTGAAAGTGTCACAGAAAAGCCGTTTATGTGTAAATACGCTGAATATGGCAGACGGCTCATCTTCCAGAACATCACAGTGAAGTGAAACAATAGTGACGTTAGAGGCTCAGTCACAGGACGACTCTCATCATGTCTGTACTCAGCAATTAACAAGTCTTACAACTGCCCTGAAACTCAGCACTTACACTGATGTAAGAAAGTAGGTCTTTCTTACAAGAAAGAAGGTAGCTGAAGTTGGGATCCTTACACACTTCACTTGTTTTTCACACAATATTTATTATTTTTTTACCCGATTTTCTCTCCAATGTGATTGGTTGCCAACTGACCCGCCCATTCGTTGACTCTCCCCATCACTTGTAATGTCTCTGACTCTAGGAGGGTTCAGACTAACACAGGCCTCCTCTGATGCATGTGAAATTAAGCTCTGCCTCTTTTCCAACTGCTGCCCTTACATCGCTGCCGGGCAGCCAATCCCCAGTTCTAACAAATCCCCCAGGATCCCCAGTTCTAACGAATCACCTGGCAGAAGTCTGAGCCAGCTGAGATTATTTAGTGGTGCTGGGGAGAGAGTGCCATCTTACCCGCCCATAGAGAGTACAGCCAATTCTGCTCTCTCAGGTCCCGGCTGCCGATGGCAAGCAGCATGATCAGGATTCAACCTCCAAACAATCCTCAGATCATAGTGACAGAGCCTTAGACTGGTGAGCCACTCGCAGCCTCATCAACACACTATTTTAAATTCTGAACCAATCCGTGTAAACGCCGTTCATCATCATTACATCATCAATACAGCATCAAACTGTAAATAAGGTCGATAAGTTTAATTGATTTTATTAGATTTACCTCAAACACCGATCAATTACAGACTGTAGTCCTTCTGTTTCTCTGTAGACTCTGTTCACCCTGTTCTTCATTGGCCAGGACCCCCCACAGAGCAGGCGGATCATTCTCAGTGATCCTGACGTGGTGGTGGTGTGTTAGTGTGTGAGCTGTTGGGTATTTTAAACTTTAAACACAAAACTTTTGTCCACTCACTGTTCTCTCTATTAGAACATCAGCTGCTTTGATGTGTCTTATCCACTCTTAGCGCAACACACACCAACACACCACCACCACATCACTGGAGTTTTCACACCTGAAAGTCCGGACAAGGTACGAACCAAAGTTTGTGTGTTTGTTACTTTGGTTATATTTGGTCCGGTTAGTTTTGTAGTCACTGCATTTTTGCAAGCGCACCAAAGACTTTTGTATGATACGCCTACGTCCTGTCATCATTACTTACTGTACGTGAGGTACATCTTCCTACACTCGACACTGATTGGTTTGTCCTTTTTCACACTTGCTATTTTGGTTTGGAGAGTTGTGCAGTCAGATGCAGAGCAATTCCTAAACTAGACAGTGATGCAGCTGCTCAGGATGCTCTCTATGGTTCCTGTGTAGAAAGTGGTGAGGATGTGGGAGGCAGATGAGCTTTCCTCAGTCATCTCAGAAAGTAGAGACGCTGATGGGCTTTCTTACTTATGGAGCTGGTGTATGTCTGGCTATACCTGCTAATTCCACTGTCTTGTGACAAGGCAGCCAATCAGAAGAAACAGTATGTAAATATATCAGTGTATTTATCATAAAATGCTTAAACTGGTCCCTCTGGTTATGGATCATGTTTATATATATATAGATTAGTTCTGAGACGTGGAGCTACGCTGATGTTCATGATAAACTCGGAGATGGAGGATGACAGACGCTGGATGAGAAGTGTTTATTTGAACTAAAACAAGGCCTGTCTGTCTGTCAGCGTACAGCAGTACACTCTCTCCTCTGTTAGCCTTAAAGGAGTGTGTGTTTGGTTGTGAAACGTGGGCTTTTGCACAGCGTGAGCTCCCTTGATGTAGTGCCAGGAACTCCCTGTCAGCTCTACATTCACTCGGAGAGGTTCTGATCCAGTCAGGAGGGAAAATATATGAAAGACACTCAAAGCAGCGCGTCCCAGTGAAATGAGGTGAGTTTACAGCAACAGATGGCGGGAGAGGAGAGAGAGAAGCTTTCAAGTGGTGGGCTCTGTCTCTATCACCCTTTCTCTCTCTCTCTCTCTCTCTCTCTCTCTCTCTCTCTCCACTCTCTCTCTCTCTCTCTCTCTCTCTCTCTCTCTCTCTACACTCTCTCTCTCTCTCTCTCTCTCTCTCTCTCTCTCTCTCTCTCACACACACACACACACACACACACACACACACACACACACACACACACTACCTGTCTGATGTAACTGAGGTGAATTAAAACCTCCACACAGAATAAATGAAAGCGTAAGTAGCAAAAGAAAATTATTCTTACAACACAAAAACAAAACAAAGTCCCTAAATGATTCCTGGCCTGGATGTATGATTCTAAGCTTAAACTAGAAAAACTGCATTTCCTGAAGAAATTATATAGTGAGCCCATAGCTTAGGTTGTTTCCATGCAGTTACTAAGCTGTTGCGATATGGTTGCTAGGCTGTAACTATGTTGTTGCCAGGTGGTTGCTATGATGTTGCTATTTGGTTGCTAGGTTGTTGCTACATTTCTGCTATGTGGTAATTCAGTGGTTGCTAGGATGTTGCTATCAGGCTGCTAAGTGGATGCCATGATGATGCCATAGGGTTGGTAAGTGGTTGCTAGGCTGTTACTATGTAGTTGCTAATTAGTTACATGGTTGCTGTGTGGTTGTTAAGTGGTTGCTAGGCTGTTGCTATCTGGTTGCTAAGAGATTGCAATGATGTTACTATGTGGTCGTTAAGCAGTTGCTAGGCTGTTGCTAATATATTTGCTAATTGGTTGATAAGCTGTTGTGATGTAGCTATTTTGTGGTTACTAGGCTGTTGCTATGGTAACCCAGGTAGTTGATAGGTGGCTGCTATGGTATCCCAAGTGGTTGTAAGGGTGTTGCTAGCTAAAATAATGTACTGAAGAGAGAGAACATCTAATTTAATGGCTCACATTAATATATGAGGTTCAAGGCATGGCATCTAATCAGAAACTGCATCATTCTTAAAGGTGCAGTAACAAAAAAAGCCTGTTTCATTCTAAGGTTGGAAAGTGATCATGTACACATGAATTATGACTGTTTTTAGTGCATAAAACCTCACAAACATCAAGTGGACCTCAGGGAGAAAATACGACAAGACCAAATGACAATATATGCCCTTTACATTCCTTCTCATGCTCACTCTAATCCAATAATTTCCCATCACAGAAAATATAACAGCTGTTTAAACGTGAAGGTTAGGAGGGCAAATCGTTTAATAAGGCCGTTAATTCAGTGAGAGTGGATACTGATTGGATGTTCTTAGCTCAAAGCTATGCTAAGAGGCTTTTCTTCATGCTGCCTGCAGTTCACACTGATTGCAGGCCTGAATCCAGCTGATTTCTCTGCAGTGGATGAATTAAACCCCCTCAAATGCTGCCAGTGCATGTGGGAGGTAGCAGCCATTCACAGATTTTATTGGTTGTGCGTAGATAAATGCATGGGGGCACATTATAGTCAACAGAAAAATTTGGAGACTGTTAGTAATGTAACTATGATGTAATTGTTATACTATTGATCTCTCCAAAGAGATAGCTCCACCTACAAATGTCTTCAGATCAGATTCGTCTGTATTTATGAAGCTCATCATCACTGAAACTGGTTATAGATCATACAGCATTCAGCTACACAGGTTTTTGTTACAGTTTAAAGCTCACAGAAAGTCATCATGTATCCTAAACCACATCCACTAGTCTGTGAGAACTTAATTAACATCTGGATTAGCTTTGAGCAGGGTAATGCTCTGCAGTCAGCGCTCCTGCGGGCGGCATATTAACAAAATTTTGCAAAAACACTTAGATTTTATCGTAGAAACAAAACTAAACATACCTTGGAAACCTTAAATGGTTTACTTTTCTAATATATATATATATATATATATATATATATATATATATATATATATATATAGATAGATAGATAGCTTGAATCTAAATATATTTTTGATTCTTGCGAGAGGAGCTTAAATAAGCAGAGACATGTCTGTGAGAGTGAGTCAGTCAACTGCGCATATTTTTCCAACAAAAGATGCGCTGCCATTCATATGATAATGACATGCTAATTCCAGACATTCCATTGATTTGTATTAAAGACATAAGTCTCAATATGAACTCATCAATTTCTCATCCAGGCCTAAGTCTCTTCTCACTTCTGATGTTGTGAAGGTTCATATTAATGTCATAATGTTAAGTGTCTTGCGTTTATTTTTTGTCTCACGATATTTCTCCTAAAGAATCAACACAAGCATTAGATCAGATCTGCTGCTCAGATGTTTCTCTTGAGAAGGAAAGACCAGAGTAATCTCATGTCTCATTGAGTTTTATTATCTCAGTAATGTCTCAAATTGTGCTCAGGACATGTTTGGGTTGAAACCACGTAGGTCTAGATGTCCTCACACGGTTAACGGTAGTGTATGTGGCTGAAAGACTGAGCTGCAAATGCTGTAGTTTGTAGAAATCTGTATTTTTCTCATTCCCTCGGAGGTGAGCTCAGAGGTGAATCTATGTGAGCCTCCTGCAGGAAGGAGAGAAGCTGTTTGATTTGGTCTGATTTAGACAGTTTTATCAGTTTTATCAGCATGCACACTATATTGCACTCCATCCCCTAACAGTGGGAGAGGCTGGGTTCTCCATAGCCGTCAGCAGAGTGCTGAAGAAATGCTTTTTCCGAAGGAAGAAATGAAGGAAATAAAATTGACACCTAGCGAGCAATGCTCTTAGTGCTTAAACTGCTGGTCTCACGACATCATTTTGAATTCCTGTCAAGCTTTTCGCTCTGAATTTGTCTTTTCTGATTTGGAACAGGTGAGAAACGTCAGACGACGCAGCGTGACGAGTCCATTTGGATTCCTCTTTTTTGTTTTTCAAACAGCCGAGCTTGTTTACACAAAAGGCTTGTGGTAAAGCGAACAGCTGCCGTTTTGCAGCGCACAATGCCAGGCAATCAATGCTGGCACAGCACGAGGCAACCCACAGCTTTTAGGCGTGGGCTTAAGTAAAGCAGAGCTGTTATGCAATGCCAACAAGTGGATTCACATAAAAAACATAAAACATCTCAGAATGCACAAACCCAAACCGTCGAGCTTTACTGTCTACACAGTATCCCTCGTCTGAGCTTTTCCGTGGAGTTTCAGGAGACACGTTCCCAGAGGAAATCTCTCAGAGGCTCTCAGATGAGACATTAGTTTTAGATTTGGATCGGCTGCTCAGATGTTTCTCCCGATCAAAGTAAACCTACCACACGTCTCCTCTTGATCTTTAGTGTCTCAATAAAGTGCTCAGATTTGCTCACTCATCTGTAATAAACACAGGAATCTCAACATGAGCTCAGCCTTTTCTCATCCAGGACAAGAGTCACAGTCACAGAAGTATCTTGTGTCTCCGTTTTTGGTCTCATGGTATTCTTTGTGTGAAGGGACACTTTAACTCAAGTCTCAGATCTGCTACTCAAGATGTTTATCCTGAGAAAACGATCTCACTTCTCAGAATTAATATGTCTAAACTGCGATAGGCCAAATGGGCGTGGCTAAACTGTGGTAGGCTGAAAGTTTGTGGCTAAACTGCGGTAAGCTGAATGGGCGTGGCTAAACTGTGGTAGGCCAAATGGGCGTGGCTAAACTGCTGTAAACTGAATGGGCATGGCTAAAGTGTGGTAGTCTGAATGGATGTGGCTAAACTGCAACAGGATGAATGGGCGTGGCTAAACTGCAACAGGATGAATGGGCGTGGCTAAAGTGCAACAGGATGAATGGGCATGGCTAAACTGTGGTAGACTAAATGTGCATGGCTAAAATGCGGTAGTCTGAATGGGTGTGGCTAAATTGCTGTAAGATGAATGGGCGTGGCTAAACTGCTGTAGGCTGAATGGGTGTGAATAAATTGCTGTAAAATGAATGGGCGTGGTTAAACAGTGTTGGGCTGAGTGGGTCTAAACTGCAGTAGGCTGAATGGGTGTGGCTAAACTGCAACAGGATGAATGGGCGTGGCTAAACTGCAACACGATGAATGGGCATGGCTAAACTGTGGTAGGCTAAATGGGCATGGCTAAAATGCGGTAGTTGGAATGGGTGTGGCTAAATTGCTGTAAGCTGAATGGGCGTGGCTAAACTGCTGTAGGCTGAATGGGTGTGAATAAATTGCTGTAAAATGAATGGGCATGGTTAAACAGTGTTGGGCTGAGTGGGTCTAAACTGCAGTAGGCTGAATGGGTGTGGCTAAACAGCAGTAGGCTGAGTGGGCGTGGCTAAACAGCTGTATGCTAAATGGGCATGAATGAACAGCTGTAGATGAGTGGGCGTGGCTAAATAGCTGTATGTTGAATAGGCATAGCTAATCAGCTGTAGGCTGAATGGGTGTGGCTAAACTTCAGTAGGCAGAGTGAACCATTAAAGCATTTATGGTGGCATCTACAGTTTTATAACTCACAGTTTATGATGCTACCAGAGGAACTCAGAACTGTAGGAAAGTATCCGTCTGCTGCGTGAGCCGAGAGAGCCGTTTTCTTTAATGATGCAGATGTTGCTGTTCCCAATTAACTGTCTGAGCATTTAATCTGGAGAGCTGTGGTGGACCACTGTTCTTCTGCTGGGTGGGAGGAACGTTTTATCCCAGCGTGGAAACTTCTGGAGATGCGAAGCTGTCTAATGTAATTGCGAATTAGCTGGCTTAGGTCTGCTCTCCCAAAGGAGCTGTTCATTTATTGTAACCAATTTAAGTTTCTGTCACTTTCTAATAGCACTAATCAAAGGTCTTTCCCTGCAGTAAGAACACATGTGAGCTGTCTTGCTTGGGCACAAGGTGAATTAAACTCGAATAAATGCGGCGGAAATCAAACAAAAAAGATGGGGCAAATCACCAGCAAATGTTTACCATATGTCACAGAGGTCCTAATTAGCGAATTCGGTACATTTGGCCCGGGGAGAAGAAGAGGGAAAGTTTGTTAGAGTTTAAAGCTGTGTGTTGCTCTCAGTGGGATCCATTTCTGAGGGATAATATGCAGAATTAAGCACTTTTGCACCGCTGCCATAGCTGTTACTGCACTCGAAATGGGATATAAATAGAGCTGCTAGAGTAATTGTGCCTTAATTGCTTGTTCGCTGGAGGTGGAAAGTGGCGTGACTCCTTTAAACACTTTTAAACCACACAAAAAACATCTCTGCAGCAGGTTTGCTCATCACAGTTCTCAGACAATGGCAAACGGAGGCTGCCATTATAGACTATGTCTAATGTACCTAAGTGTCAAACTCATTTTTTAAAGGAAAAAATCACTCAGAAATCATATTTAACTCTTTATATATTGTTGAATTTTTGTGAAATTTGAGGCTAACAATGCTAGCAAACACTAAAAGTTAATAGTCACCTAATCTCTGAATCTACTCAAACCTCATCCAGATATGAATTAAGGTCTCAAAGACTAGTCAGTTTGGTTTAGGACACAGGTTTCAGTCTTGCTACATAGAAGGTGAAGTTTGGAGTCTAGCCCAAGAACTCTTATTGGTTTAAAGTGGTGTGCATGTCCAAGTTTGGGATTGAACCCTATTCTACAACAGGGGAGGTGGCATTGGTACTCACTTCACTTTTAAGTTACATTTAAGACCATTTCATATCCATACTAGCAAAACAAGTATAAAGGATCTGAAGGAAAACCTCATAAGAGTCCCATTACATGCATATATAATGAATTTATGGGGCCGCTGTGAATGCAGAACAGTATTAGATAATTATAATATTGAGTTTGGTGGCATTTTATGCCAACTTTCTGTTTTCCCAGCGACTCTAATGACTTTATACCCAATGTGTCCAATTTTAGCATTTTCGAGATAAGATCGGTGACGGCTGGTGAAAAATACTGTAGGTGGGTCTGTTTGAGTCATATTCAGTCAGTTTCCACAAACATCCCAATATTACTGAACACAAACTGCAGGATAGCAGAACTCTATGTAATAGTCACTAATTAATTGGCATTAAAGACTAATACTTAATGAAAACGTGTCATTAGTGTCACAAAGATAGAAAGTACAGTATGTATCATTAGATTACCAACTGAGTCTAGTTCAGAAATATACAATAACATGAGTAAAAACACTATTAAGACTAAATATTAGCATTTCTAGAGACATGTGTTACTTTGTACATCAGTAATGTCAAACATCCCTAAAACCATTGCCTGACTCAGCTGGGGGCCATTAATGTCCTTTAGGCAACAGATTTGAAGACACTGACTGGCTAAATTTCTGTTGCTATGCAAGTATCTCGTGTCAGCAGCTCAGTGATTGGCTGCTGCTTCTCTGACTGGCTGATATTTCTGTTGCCTCAGAAGAGAGACAATGAACCAGGAAGTTTACTTCCCCAAAAATATTTGATATATTACATGTTATTTTGCATATTTAGCACATACATGCTTATAATATGTAGATATTGATTATTTTTTAAATGTTTATTAAAAAAATATTGTGTGTGGTACCCTAGTGATTAATCTCAAAAACACATTTAAAAGTGCGAATGAAGTTTATGCAACCTATTAAAAGTTAACTCGTTAACTCCGTATTCCAATCAATTTTAAAGTTCTGTCAAAATTATATTTAAGACATTTTAAGGCCCAACATGCTGATTAAATTAATTTAGATGTTTTCAGGCTTTTAAGGATCAAAAATTTAAAAAGGAGGAGAAGTCCAGTCATGGATTGCAATGTGAAAATATTTATTTATTACATTTACAAACAAATAAAAAAAAATAAAAAATAGCCACTGGCAAGCTCACAAAAGGTCAACAACGTTTAGCCCTCAGGCTTCGTCAGGCTAAATAAATCTTTTATCTTCATTTTTATTTGATGTTGGTGCACCAGAGGCCAATGTAAGGAGATGGTTTTGAAAGTATTGTTGACAAGCACTTGTTTTTTCCTCTCTCGTACAGACTTTTTAAGGACCCTGGAAACCGTATTTCTAACACTTTTATAAGATGTTACCAGAGATGTTCAGTGTTTTTAAATGTTTGTGTATTTTAGTTTTGCATTAGTAGATTCAAAATGACTCAAAATGATGCAAGACTGGCTTGGACTTGCCTATAAGGACTTTAATAGGAGAAAAACAATTTCTCACAGGTTAAATTCAATCAATAAATGAATGAAGTGAGCAGTAAAATGTGTAGAAGTTGAGCAGAAGTTGCAGTATCCTGACAAGACAAACCTGACTTTAGATTGTTACGGCTCTTATGAATGGCAGAATTTTCCATTTTCTTACATGGATAGTCACCGTCCAGGCGTGACAGTGGAACTGCCCGACAAGTCCAGCAGAAAACCCACCAAGGACCACTTAACATCTCTGGAGACTCCTCCAGAGGGAAATACAGAAAAAAGGAGAGAAAAATCGATAGCTTCAGTCTGGAGTTGTCATTCTGTCTGAAAAGCCGCGGGGACACGCACTTTACCTGTTGCCTCAGTGGAGAGAAAAACACACCAGGCCTCTCTGGAGAGAGCTTTCACTCCGTTCAGAAATCGACTGGTTTTCAGAGGGAGAAAGATGACCACTGCTTTTGGGCCATCCATCAAGTCCCTGTGGTCATAACTCCAAATGGAAAAAAAGAACAAAGAGTGGAAAAAAAGCATTAAATGATTTCCCTGCTGCTGTAGTCTGGATGCTTTCAGCTCAACGTGCCAGCTTAAGAGTTTTCAGGCTAACAGCAGCACTAATATGTCAAACGATGAAATACAAAGTAAATACAAAATACATTAATTCAATGTTCTGTTCACCTTTAAATGGAGATGTAATTAATTTTCCTGTGAAGCTGAGAATGGAATCACATTGCATCACATCAGGACCTGAGATCTCTGTCGATTCTTCAAGGGCACAAGTAAGCCGTAGAGATCAGAGCGATGTTCCACATGTTCCACATGCATGTTCCAGAATTGTGTGATATATAAGGACAAATGTCTGTTTAGAAATAAGGACACAGATAGAAAAAATATTCTGGCCCACATCTGGCCCTCATACCCCATTTTCATTTGATTCACTTGCCACAAGGATTGACGGCATTTGGGTAAACCGCTCGCAGTTGCAAGATGTGGGCCACATATCAGCCAAATGGGAAGCACACACAACTGGGCCAAATCTGGACCAGAAGCTAGCCACTTATGGCTCATATGTAGGTAACACCACCATATCTCTGCCAGAAGTAGACCACATATGTTATGGTACATGTGGGCCAAATGTGTGTTTTCAATATGAGGGCCACATTTGGCTCACATGCAGTTTGCCGGTGTCAACAGTGGGCCAGCAATGCCATTTCTTTCTCAGCCAGAAGTGGCCCACATTCATATGCTATCTGGGGAAGCAATAATCCATTGATAAGTATTGATGCATTAGTGTTGTGCATGGACATTGGTGCATACATATTGGTTTTCCAAAATTTTGAAGACTGTGAGTGACTCTGCTGTTTGAACAACCAGTGGGACTTGGGTTCACCACATGGGTGCTAGCGCAAAGTCTTGATGCCAGTCTGCCACATGTCTTGAAGGATGGCGGGTCAAGCCGTGCCGTACTAGAACCTGGAAGAGTTCAAGGTGTGACTTAAGACTTGACCACTGCCAATAGGTAGGGAGGGGTTGGTCCATTTCTTCCTTTGTAGGCGAATGCAGGTTGATGCTGACCATCGGTGGTAGATGAGGTAACTCTGTCCAAAAGCTTTGAGAGTCTAGAAAAGTGCAACAGAAGTGGAATCTGTTTTCAACATCATTTACAGGAGATACTAAATGCTACACGTTTCCATTACTTATTATCTACATTATCCTTGAAGCTCTGATGCATGTCAGTAATGTACATACTGATGTCCTTTGAATTGTACAGCAGTGAATGGAGTTTACAGTTCCTTCTCATTGCAGCTTTGTTGTTGCTGTTAGCCAAGGCTTCTAGGAAAGTGCTTAGTAATCATTCTCGTTATCAGAAGGCAATACGAGATGATATATCACAGGCACTTACCCTCCGAATCTGACAAATGAAATGGCATTGGGCTGAGGACAGTGGATCCTTAATGGAACCAGCCTTCTCTCCAACACTGAGCTGAACAGACGATACAACGTGAGATGAAATCTTTAGCAGGGCCTTTCATGCACGCCAACGTGTCCTTGATAACCTAGCAACTCCTCTGAGAGAAGAAAGGAGAGAATGTGAAAAGGAGAACAAGAAAAGAAGCACCAGCTGAACTGCAGTGCAGGGAGAACAGTACACTGTGTTTAAACAGTAACGTCTCCTTTACCCATCGGCACAACTCACTGAACTCAATGAAGTGATTTGAGGAGCTCTGATGGTTGATAGGTGATCATATCATTACTTAAAGCAAAACATGTTATTGTTGCCATGATGATGCTGAAAATCTACCCAATAGCTACACCCACAAGTGTCATCTTTCATAACTGCAACTTCAAATGCATTCTTTCATAGCTCCGCCCACAAATATATTTTTTTATATTTCCTCTCGCAAATGTGTTCTTTTTGTAGCTCTACCCACAAATGTGTTCTTTTTTAGCTCCACCAACAAATGTGTTCTTTTTGTAACTCCACCTACAGATGTGTTCTTTTTGTAGCTCTACCCACATATGTGTTCTTTCGTAGCTCCACCAACAAATGTATTCTTTTTTAGCTCCACCTACAGATGTGTTCTTTTCGTAGCTCCAACCTCAAATGCATTCTTTCTCAGCTTGTAGCTCCACCCATAGTTTTGTTTTTTCATAGTTCCACCCACAAATAGATACTTTTTTGTTTTGATACCCACCTCGA
>BRDA01028455.1:0-18006 GCA_036984385.1 Crenuchus spilurus | reverse complement strand
TAGATAGAGAGAGAGAGAGAGAGAGAGAGAGAGAGAGAGAGAGAGAGAGAGAGAGAGAGAGAGAGAGAGAGAAAGACATATATCATGGTTCTATGTATCATCTTAAAAGCGTGTAAGATAAGCAGTGGTGTATCTCTGTGGTGTAGCTTTGTGGTGTATCTCAGGCTCTGACATGATTCATCTTGTTATATAATCAGATGTCTTGATATGATCACAGCTATGGCACTGATCCAGATCCTGTTTCAGAGCTTAACTCTTTAAGGATAGTAACACCATCATCAAAAAGAAAACTGATTTATCCATCACTGCACCACTGTAGTGAACCACATGGTCTTTAGATAAGTTCACCCATCTTCTACAGAGAACTAACTATTCACGCAGAAATGTTGACTTTAACACTGTCTCATGTTTACTGCTGCGTTACATCTTTTTTTTTCTTTTAAGGATGCTGTTTAAATGTTTGTTAATTGAAGATACTGATTGTTGCTTTAGTGTCCACCTTCATATCATTTACTGTCCCACTGTGACAGAGGTGCAACAATGCTAAAAGGGCTGTGTGAGTTAATCTCAATCAAATCTACCTATTTATGTTTATGTTCACAAACTGAACTACATCTAGAATGCAGATTTTACAAACAAATTCAGATTTAATGGATAGAAAAACAACTTTTTAAAATCACTTTTTGCATTTAGCCTGTAATCATTTTATATTCAAAAGCTGATGTTTGGCACTTAAACGTGATTCACAAATATGTTTTGGCTTAAATCTAACTATCATCTAAGAAATGTATTTTCCCAGCTAAAGTTGTCCAACTAACTCTGTTTAGTACCCAGCAGTGGCCTGAAGGCTCCAGTAAAAGTACTGCCCATACTAAACCACACTGGCAGTGTCTTACCAATTGGATACGCTCATCATTAAGTGACTAAGTTCTTTCTATTAGTACCAACACTGACCACTCTGTGTGATAAGATGTGCCTGATGTGTGCTTTGTTCTTGGTTCCATCTATTCTGTCTGATGGCCTATTTTCAACTCATTCTGTTCAGTTTTAATTACTCTACATTTTTACATAGAAGGTTTATAACTTAGAAAAATTAAAATGAAAAAAATACCCTCATGTAGGTTTACACATTCATTTAAACTTTATGATTTGGCCTTTTCCAGAAACAAGCTGTGTCCTCTTTTATGGTGAGCTCATGAATAAATTGATGATGTCTGGTTTACAGCCCACATTTAACATAAACTATATATATAAGTACCCCAAAAGTATTATGTTTACTCTTGTTGATTTGCACAGTATGAAAGAGAAGTGTCTGAGAGAGGAGGTGAGTGAAGACAAATCTGTTATGAATGGTATGTAACACCTCAACTGGTGTTAAGAGGACATTTGTCCAATCTTGGGAGGGAATTGAAACGTTAATAGTGGAACTGAGGCTGGTGTATGTAAAGTTTGGAGGCGGAGTCAGGACTGTGGTGAAACAGTCTAGGATTTTGGAATTGTGCTGTTTTCCTGTGGTTTGTTTATGTGGAATTTGTATTTGAAGGAGATAAAAGAGTATTTGAGGTTTATAGTTTGTCCATTTCATATACAATACGTACATTTCCTACATTAAAAACTAATCTATCTATTTATCTATCTATCTATCTATCTATGTAAATATTTTGAGCTTGTAGTAGTGAGTAAACACTGTTCAAACTTTAAAACATATCACACTGTACAAAATGTAAATCAAGCTCACTTTTTAATTCATTGTTTTTGTGATGTAACAAAAAAATCAACCCATCTACATATAGCTGCTTATTAAGCTTACAGCATTTTAGCTCCACCTATTAGAGCTATTAAAGAGTGTTTCAGCATAGACTGCCTGAATAATGAATTATACAGGGTAGTCAATCAGAACAAAGGCCATTTGCATATATTACTCTTAAAGGCATAGAAACAGCCTGCATTTAGATGATGGTCATGTAACAAAGAATTATGTTCATATGACTTTTTAGTATTTAAAACCACATAAACATCATAAAGAAACTTAAAGCAGGACAAGAGCTCTTTAAATAAGTAAATCTGTATTATTTTATTTAATTTTTTTTGCATTATGTATTATGTTTCATTCTGGTTTCAGTAGCCTATTTAAAAACAGAGAGGGGAGAAAAGAGGTGCACGGTATGGCAGAGAAGTGTGAGAGAGAGGAGGTGAAAGAAGAGAAAATGAGGGGAAAGCTGAGGAAAAACAGAGAGAGGAGAGAAAAAAGGTGCACAGTATGGCAAAAAAGTGTTTGAGAGAGGAGGTGAGAGAAGAGGAAAGCTGAATGTACGTTGTTGAGAGATTGTCTGTCTGCCCTTGAGTCAGAATTGTGTATTTTTAAAAATATTATTGTTAAAATAAACAAGCAAAATGAGTCTTATTGCGGATTCTTATCCCTTTAAGTCGTCTGAATGACAAACAACCAGCAGTAATGAACAAATTGAGTGGAAACAAGACTCAGGGTGTCATAAAGTTTGTATTTCAGTCAGTTTAACACACATATTCAAAGAAGACTCAAAAAGTAACTCCACAACTCATGCATTGTATATAAAAAGTAGTTAAAAAAAGAAGCCCCGTGTATTAAAAAGGGACATTCTAAACAAACGATGAACAAAAATGCAGCTCTAACGATGTCAAGTTGCCAGGAGTAGACTGAAGCACTCGTCTGTTACGCTTTCTCGTACGTACGGACGGCCTGGACGCCTTCAAAGGTCAGAGTCTGAAAGGCAAAACAAAATTATTAACAGTGTCCATTTTTCCAACCACTAAGTAGCTTTAAGTGCAAATGTGACCTTCAATTTCATCCACATGCCACATATTTCCATTCATTTAAATACAATAAAGCAGCGTGACCAAAGAGCTTTGTGACCTCAGTTAAACTTTTAATGAACGAGGGACACATTTATGTACATTTATTCACTGAAAGTTTCATTATTAATGATTATTAGTTAAAAGTGATGCATATGTGCTCCAAAAATAAAGCGAGAATTCCTTACCATGACCATTTTACCGTCCTTGATCTCTCGGATGAACTTGGTCTCTTTCCCATCCCACTTCTGGACATGTACTAGATTGTCTCCCTCCAGGGTTACTGTGGACTGTTAGAGAGAACCGATACAGTACTTTTACGGTTCTGTTCCAGCTTGTTACAGGCAAACAGTGAATAACTCATTTGTGTTCATAATTGAATACAAATAATCATTAAAATGATACATTTATAGACATTTCAAGCCTTTTTAGTTTTTATGTTGACACTGTTTGAATAGTAATTTACTAAAAATGTGAGTTTCTGGATTTTTGAGCTACTGATCAATGTAAATTTTTAAATTAAATTATGAACAAAAAAAACTTTTTCACCATATTCTACATGTTTTCTGCACTACTATAATGAATATATAATGAATTATACTGTTAATCTGCTCTAATTAATTAAATATATTCATGATCACAGTGATCGTTATGTGAAACATTCATCACTAGGCGGCTCATCAAAGTGTCCAAACCTTTACGTTCCTGTCGTCTGCAGTGGACTCGTCAAACTCCTCACCCAGCTTGAAGGATATTTCGGTGTTCTTGAAGGTGCTCAGAGTTTTAATGACGACTTTGTCTCCCTCCTGGCTGATGATGATGGTGGGTTTGGTGACATTGCCAACTTGCCTGGTCGCAAAGCCAACACCTGTACAAAAAAAGACATTTTAGGCCATTTCTGTTGGTCCAGTCATGAAGTGCACATACAAGACTAAAGGGCATCTATTAATAATAAATAACATCAAAACATTGAAGATTTAGCAAAGATACGCTCATAATATGAAGAGTTTAAAAAAATCTACACTTTTGTCATTTTGCACTTTTGGACACAGTTTGAAAGTGCATCTTGGATTTACGTTGAGTGTAAGTTCCATGTTGATAGGCCCAAAAAAGTGGCCCAAAATGACTTAGAAACACGTCTGGTTACAATTACTTCTATTAAACACAAAGTAGGCTTTTTCCTTCTCCTGTAAAGTTGGAGATCTGTTTTTGTTCCTTAGAGAACCTTTAAATGCCTGGTTTAAAGAAGCTTTTCTGTAAATAAACTTTTTTGAAGGTATGAAGGTCTTCACGTGGCTCATTGACAGTAGGCTTCTTTAAAGAACCAATCATTTAAATGGGTACAAAACTGGTTCTTTGCATAAAGAACCTTTATTTTTAAGAGTATGCATATAGGCAAAATAAGCTGTGAGCTCAGTTGTGATGTTTCTATAAGCAAAAATTGTACATATCAGAGCTGGTTGTCTTAAACTTACCCAAAGCTTTCATGTACTCATCAAAGTTCTGGCTGTCTATGAGCTTCCAAGTTGCGCAGAATGCTTCAACCATGTTGAGAGCTAAAGGTGAGCAGTCCAGGCAGTGATAAAACAGAACAAATTCCCTTCTGCTTTCCTCACAGACACTAAACTGCACAATCCCATCTAATTAATAGTACAGAGAAGGTGGGGACAGACACCAGCTCTCCTGATTGGAGAGCTCGAGGGCATGACTGAGTCCTGATTGGCTCTTATAAATGGCGAGAACTGGCACCTCAATTTCAAGAGTTTAATCCAATAATGGATTGGCACAGTAGCCTATTGGCCAACTTTACAAATTAAGCACATATGTGTTTGACTTTATTTACATTTAAGCCAAAGTATGTACATGTGAGAATATGACCAACCCCTGTAAACTGTTTCAAAGTGCACAAGAAAGTGTTTTTAACAGCTGAAGAGGTCAAAATGTTATTTTCACTTCAGATCCAGGTCCTTGAATCAGTTTCTTTTATCTTAAAATGCCCCAAAAAAGTCCATCAATAGTCTACTCATTTACACACTAAAGCAGCACCCCAGAAAGATGCAAATGACCACTGCAACTAGAGGCTCTTTTCTAATCCACTGTATGCTGCAGAAATACTAATGACGGTTAACTGTGCAGTTGCCGTTTGGCGCTATCTGCTGGTCATAAGCAGTAATGCAGCTTCAGAAGCCCTTCATGTGCAACTACAACATATACTAATTATAATTTTTATACAGCAATTACATGACAAATGCAACATGTGGGTGCATTAAAAATCAAAACAGCCTTTAAAATGATCAGAGATTCTGTTTTATGATTTGTAATATAATGTAACTTTTACATTTTTAGTCTATTTATTTCAGGCTGCTTAGCACTGAATGGGCTTTATGGTTCAACTCAGATTTGTGCCACCAGAGGGCACCAGCTGAATACAATCTGAGTACGCAGTTCTTTTTTTTATTTTCAATGTTTTCCCACAATTGACCCACCTATTTGTTGACTCTCACTTCTAATGTCTCTGACTCTAGGAAGGTGCAGATTAACACAGGCCTCCTCCAATGCATGTGAAGTCAAGCTCCGCCTTTTTACTAACTGCTGCTGATACATCGCCACTCTGCAAGGAACATGCTCGAAGGAAAGAGCAGGATCCCTAGTTCTGATAGATCGCCTGGCAGACACCTGAGCCATCCAACATTATTTAGCAGTGCTGAGGAGAAAGTGCTACCTTACCCTCACAGAGAGAGCACAGCCAGTTTTGCTCTATTGGGTTCTGACAGCCGTTGGCAAGCAGCATGGTTGGGATTCAAAAATATAAATAATGATCACTGTTATTTATTAAATTGGGGAAATTTTATTTTTGTTTTGCTTTGACTATGTTGTTTGTCTAAAATAAAGGTTTAAGGTTAACAAAATTAGCAAATGTTTCAGCCACCTGTTCTGAGGATTGTTGTTATTTTTTACTTAGTAAAGTTGGAGATCTGTTTTTGTTCCTTAGAGAACCTTTAAATTCCTGGTTTAAAGAAGCTTTTCTGTAAATGAACTTTTTTAAAGGTATGAAGGTCTTCACGTGGCTCATTGACAGTAGGCTTCTTTAAAGAACGAATCACTTAAATGGGTCCAAAACTGGTTCTTTGCATAAAGAACCTTTATTTTTAAGCTATTTCTGTGGTGTACCACAAGGCTCTGTACTGGGTCCACTTCTATTTTCTTTGTCTATGCTGCCACTGGGCCAGATTATTAAGAAGCATGGCATCAATTTTCATTGCTATGAACATGATACACAACTGGATGAATATCAATTTTCTAAAAATGAATGAAGACAGAAATCATTATAATCAGTAAGCAAGCAAAGAGGAAGAAAATGTATGAAAGACTTTAAAATCTGTGGTTGCTGCACACTTTTATTTTTTAAATATATTTGTGCTTAGGGCACCCAGATGGCTAGCACCGGCACTGGGCTTCCTGTGTCCTTTAGGACTGATTTTAAAATTTAACTTCTAGTTTTTAAATCTCTTAATGGTTTTGCACCTTCATACATGTATGAGTGTCTGATATTAGATGATGTTCTAAGTCGTGTTTTAAGATCATGTAGTGCTGCTTTCTCAATACTCTACAAATCACACAATATTGTGCTATATGTATGCATATGTTTTTGTGAAACCAATTAAACTACTGCTACTAAATTAGTATACATGGATGTATACATTGTGCTCATATGTGAAATAAGGTGAATTTACCTTTAAAGGTAAAGGTCATTCATTTAATAATGAATGAAATATTTTTCTTGCAGTTCCCAAATTTGACCGCTAGATGTCAGTGTTTCACTGCACGTCGATCACTCCAAGTCAAGGTAGGACCTGTTTACAGGCTTTAACAGTGTTAATGAGCTGTGCTCAGGGTACAAAACAACAGATACAACTCACACATGAGCTGCCTGTGCAAAACCATTTCAGCCTAAAGTTTATAATATGTATTTGAAATGTGCAGATAATAATCTCGCCTGTGTGTGTGTGTGTGTGTGTGTGTGTGTGTGTGTGTGTGTGTAAATGGAGCGTGTTGATTGTAAAGCGTCCTTGGGTATCAAGAAAGGTGCTATAAGTGTAACGTAATAATAATAATAAATAATAAGGCATTAAAGTCCGTTTTAAAACCCTATAGGGGTAGAAGTCCAAAACCCTGCATCCTGCTTCATCTGACGTTTACCGCCTTTTTTGCAAACCTGGCAACCCAGAACAAACGTTTTTTTGTTGTTGTTGATTCTGACTGTGGCGCACGCGCTGCGTTTCGGAGACAGACTTGAATGAATGTGAACCATTAAAGCTACATTCACATTACAACCACGTTGCTCAAATCAGATGTTTTGCTCAGATCAGATTTAACTGTTGACGGTTCACATTCACAAATGTAGGTGGAGCTGTATCTGTCTTTAATGTAAACCAATCTGTCCCTGAAACGACCAAAAATACATGGGCTGTAGCCCCAGGTCTTATTATCCAACTCAAAACCGATTGCCCAACAACCGCTCTGCCCGAATCAGTCTTCACGAAACTCTTTACGCGCAACCTACCCCTGGAAAGATAATATTTACTTGCGCACACTGATGTAATTTGGGGGTGGACAGAGGAGAACATGTGTCCCCTGCACTTTTTTAAAAGGCAGTTTTGGTACCCTGCATTTTTTTCTGCCCAAAAACAAAGAGACGGGCACTAGGACCCAGCAGAAATCCAAGCCGTTCAATCTGAAGCCTGTTTTGCTTTTAGACCACCCACAAGCTCATCAATTGGCTCTACTGTTTCTTGCTAAGATGTGATTGGCAGTCACATCTGTCACTCCATCAAACAGTGTCTGGACTTGTAAACTTTGACCAGCATTTTATGTTCAGCTGCCACTGTAAGCTGTTAACCTGTTGGCTGTTTTTTCTGCCTGTGTAATGTCAGCTAGACGTATTTTAATATCAGAGGTTTCATATTAAAACATTAACATTTAAATCTGTGTACATGCATTTACCTGTCTATGATAAGCCACCATTTACGTTTAAGCCACTAAGTTTAACTTTTGTCATATATAGTGTATATATATAAAACGCTTAATAGTTATTAGTATTTTATTAATAGTACCTATAAATTATTAATACATATAAATCATAATTTGTACTCTGATCAGACTACTGATTGGAATATACAGTATCATCAGTTTAGTCTAACACAGGGGTGTACAAACTGCGGCCCACGGTCCATTTTTAATTGGCCCCCAAGAAATTTTATAAATAGAATAGAATATGGCCCGCACGTCAACTTTTGCTTGAGTGTCTTGCACTTCTTAGTTTTAACACCAGGGGGAGCTACTGTTGATCAAGGCAGTTGCTCCACCAAAAAGGACAATCACAGAAGAAATTTACCCCAAGTTACTAAACATGGCAGAACCAAAGAAGCAAAAGGTAGAAAGTGAGTGAGCTGATCTCATCTGATGCAGATTTGCTCCTTGATCAAGTGACATTTGTCCAGATATTTGGCACAAGTGGTGTCGGATTAGCACTGCAGCTGGATGGCCCGATTTACATACTCAGCGCAGCTGATACTCACCATAATAATTTACTAAAATGATATGCACTCCTGTCAGAGGCGGTTCTGGCTAGATTTACGCCCTGGGCGAACCACCCCTTGAACCCCCCCGGCCGCTGCCACTAACACAACAATACGTTACATATTTGTATTATTTTATTATATATAATCTTAAATAAAAAGGAAATAAGAACAGAGAAAAAAAAAACACAATAAATAAATAAATGAAATACAGTATATAAATAACAATATAAATTGCACAAATCCTTCAGGTACTAATAACCATGCATGTGAAGTGCAATCTAAAACTTGACTTTTCGAGCCTTCTGAGATTTTTTTTGCAAAATCATCAATTACATCATCATATGAAATCTGTTTTAAAAAACTGTATGATTGATGCTGATGAAGGCAAGTCCAGAGAGACGTTCCTGTGACATAGTGCATCTCAAGTATGTTTTAATAAGCTTCAGCTTGGAATAACTCTCTGCTTCAGCTACTGTCACTGGAAGGGTCAAACCAATTCTGAGTGCAGTCCACAGATTGGGGTAGATTTCTGTGAGCTCTTTCTCGTGGATGAAAGTCACCAGCTCCAGTAGAGTCATGGACTTTGATGGAAGGTCAGGGAAATTCTTCAGCTCTAGAAATTCTAAACATCCTTTTAACTAAGCACAACACACAAAACAAATCCACAGTCAGGACATATGTGTGAATTTGCACTAATTCAGCAAAACTAAAAACCCAATACAGTCGCCCTCTGTGACTAATTAGCAACATATTAGCAAGAGGCTAATAAATAGCCTATCGCCTAATGTCAATCACGTCACTCACAGAAATCTGCATACCTTTATCCTTTGCCCGTTTCTGCTCTTCTTCTTCTAAACTGTGCACCTGATGGCTTCTTTGGTCTTTTACCTCGATCCATATTACCTTTCGACAACAGTCCCTTCACCCGTCAATCAACCAAAGTCACGTGACGTAAACAAATACACGTAGCCTGACTTTTTTATTTATTTATTTTTTTTAATTTACATTTTTTACATAGCTAACCCAATTAATTACATGAAAGTATGTGGGTCTATGTTAATTTTAGGAATGAAATACAGTTTATTTTAAAGCAGTTTGTGTTGTCTGGCCTGGGATCAGTCTATCCCCTCGCCTCGCCCCCCTCCCCTTTGCCTCCTGTTATTAAGTCCAGTTCAGTCTGTTAATGTTGAAAACCGTTTCAAACGAACGTTAATAGGTGTGTTGCTAAGCCTAATAACTTAAATAACAAGCTTGAAATTTACTCGTCCCATTTTCCCCTTTATTGTTTTTCTCTGTACTGTAAATCTTCTGTCTAAGAAGAATCTGAGGCTGCTGTTCTGAGAATGAGCTACCAAAGCTTTTTCTGAGTATATCAGTAAAGATCCATTTATGGAAAGCTGTGATGAAGGCAGTTTTGTCTTTAATTATATTTAACAATATAACATATTTGACCACTTTTAATTGATTTTTCTAACTTTACTACACTAAAGTTAAGGCTATATACCTCATTTCTAGTAAGTGGCCCAGCCCCTCCTATATTTTTATGTATGTGGCCCTCAGTGAAAAAGGTTTGGACACCCCTGGTCTAACATTACCGAGATAGCATACGGATGTGGGCCACTTCTGGCTGAGAAATGGCACTGCTGGCCCACTGTCGGCACTGGCAAACTACACATTTGGCCCACATGTACCATAACAGATGTGATCCACTTCTGACAGAGATATGGCACTGTTACCTACATATGAGCCATAAGTTGTTAGCTTCTGGTCCAGATTTGGCCCAGCTGTGTGTGCTTCACATTTGGCTGATATGTGGCCCTAATGTGGCATATATGTGGCCCACATTGTGCAACCGGGAGCGGTCTGTACAAGTGCCATCAATACATGCAGCAAGTGAGTCAAATGAAAATGGGGAATGTGGGCCAGATTTGGGAATAAGTTTGCTATCTGGGTCTGCTATAGTGTAAAATAATAATAATAATAATATTAATAATAATAATAATAATAATAATAATAGTGGTAGTGGCATCAATCTGGGGCCACAGCCCAGTTCATCTGACCTATCTGGTGTGTACCGCAGGAGAATCCATAGGGTTTAATATGTTGGCTCACCCTTTACAGCTATAACAACTTCAACTCTTCTGGGAAAGCTTTCCACAAGGTTTAGGAGTGTGTTTATGGGAATTTCAGACAGTTGTCTAAGGAGTTGCTGTTGTCCCCAATGGCATCCACTTTGTTATAATACCAAGGACTGCTGACCGGAGTGAGAAAATTTCACGACTGGACTGGTGGCATCCTGTCATGGTATCATGTTGGATATTACTGAGCTCCCATTAGTTGACAAATGTTTGTAGAAGTAGTCTGCAGGCCTAGTTTTATACACCTGTGGGTATGGAAGTGATTGGAACACCTGAAACGTATCTACACTCTTACGTAGCTCCACTGACCAAACAGATGCACTTTGTGTCACTGTATGTACTTATGCAGTAAAATGAACACCTATAAGGTCAGTGGAGCTGATAAAATGGACACTGACTGTAAACAAAAGGTAAGTAAGTAGCTTCTAGGCTGCTGCATTCGAGCGACTTCATTTAGAAAATACATTTAATATCACTGCAGTCATGATTTCAGTGCAGTAGTGTTACCTTTAGAGAACAGGATTATAAATGAATCTTTTATGAAGCTCAGACAGGATAAGGTCTGTCTGGAATAATAACAGTTCCTTTCAAACACAGCCCGTCTCTCATATCTCAGAAGGATGAGTCTGGAACTGAAGAGAAAACCTTGTGATTAGACCGAAAGACGAGTCTGAATAACGGCCAGTGTTACCAAAGACCTTCGCCATCAACCATGAAGAAGTCTTTTGTTAGACTTAACAGGAGAAGGTCTGTTGATGTAGCAAAACAACAGCCAGCACTTAAAGGATCCTCAGCTGTACATCATACGTCAGAAAAGAGAAAAAGTTCATTTTTATTTAATTCTAAAAGGTGAACTCATATTTTATATTCATTACATAAAGTGACATTTTAAGTATTTTATGTTTTATTGGTTTACAGCAGTAATTGATTGTGAGTTTGAGTAAATGACAATAAATAATGTGTATCTGTCAGAGCTACAGCTGCCACATTCCTTACATCAACACTCCTGAACCAGAGACAACATCAGAAGTGTCTTACCTGGACTAAGCAGAACCAGAACTGGACTGTTACTCAGTACAAAGTCCTCTTTTTACATTTCATTTGTAAATCAGCTCCTAGAGTCTGAGACACACACAATCCAAGCTGCCTGAAGTCCAGTGTGCAGTTTCTGCAGTCTGTGATGGTTTGAGCTGCTGCTGTTGGTCCGCTGTGTTTAGTCCAAAGTCAACACCTACCAGGAGATTTTAGAGCACTTCATGCTTCCATCTGCTGACAAGCTTTATGCCCAGCAGCTGCCCACAGTGCCAACACTACTACTGACCATTATATTACTGTGACTGAGTGGCCAACTCATGAGCTAAAGCCAAACTGATCAACATTAAACCAAAATAAGATTAAAAAGCTAAACACAGTTCTAGTGTTCTGCACTAAATTGTAAGCATGTTATATTACTAAACACATTATCTATTACTTTTAAGACTTATTTTACAAAAAACATCAATGTGTCATATTTATTTCATGCAGAGTCAGATGGGAAATCCTAAAAATAATCATATAAAATATGACAGTTTAGGTTTTTGAATTAAATTCTGAACTTTTTTAGCATTCTCTACTTTTTTGATATATGTGCAGGGAGTGTCACCACATGCAGAGAGAAGTCACTTTGAGACGTGCAGTAACTTTAAACCAGCATCTTGAGTATAACATGAGTTAACAAACACAGGACTTTGTGGTCTTTAATGTAAAAGGATGAAATATGGAGCGTCCAGCTATGTTTGACACTCTCCGATCCCACTATTTACCCCAAGGCTCAGTGCTGTGTGTTCAGACTGTGCTGTTTCCAATTAGGCTTCCAGTCTGAGCCGTATGTCTGGCTGAGTGAGATTTACAGGCTGAAGGAGTGAAAGAGACCGGCTACCATTACACACACATATTACACTTTAAAAGTTAGTTTTAGTTTACATCTTAACCTTGTCTGGATCTGCTGGCATCTCATCACATTCAGAGCTTCATGACTTGAGAAGATTCTGCTTCTAAAAACATCTTCAGTTACTAAAAGTGTTGATTATTACTGAGGTTTGAGTCCCAATCAAATTGAACTGAGCAATCAGTTTCTTCCCTAATAAAGGGCATCCTTTTGTGGCACAAATCTGGACCTATATCATGTCCCTTTAGTGCTGTGCAACCGGAAATAAATGATTTCTAGGACTGAAAATATAAAAGGTCCTACAGTTTTTAGGGTTATGCAGTAAATTTAAAATTTTAATCCACTGAAACCCACACACACACACACGGGGAATGTCCACCCAGACCTTAGTGCATGAAATATATATAAAATGGTATATACAGATACACACAGTTTGGTAATACTATACTAGTGAGGACATTATGTTCACTTGTGTAATACTGAGTAAAAAATAAACCTAAACCTAAACTTAACCTTAGCAACCAAAAGGTCAGTACTTTGGCTCTTTTAATTTTTCTAAAATTGAAAGGTACAGTTCTTGTGAGGGCCAGCAAAAGCAATTTAACACACATCTGACATGTATTTCTATCTTTATGAGGACTTTCAGTCCCCACCAGGGAGAAATAAAAAGACACACACACATACACACACACACACACTAGTGAACACTAGAAGGGGTAGTGAGAACACATGCCCAAAATAATGGACAGGCCCTATCCACGGTACCCAGAGAGTTTGTCATTCCTCTGTGGTATTTGGGCTGATGAGGGGGAAGACTAGGCCATCACTTACTCATTTGCTATCTGGGTGGTTGCACTACTTTTGTTTCACTGATGACTCTGAGCTGTAAACTGTTTAACTGAAATAAGATTAATAATATGTACCATATAAACATCTTTACACAAACCACATCACACTGAGAGCAGTGCTGTAGACTGAAACATCTCAGTATATTTCCAGACTCATAACAGACCAGCACAAGCTTTTCTTACAGCAGACATTACGACACAGTTCAAACCAGTGTGCAGCTTGTTGTGTGCAGCTTTATTATATAGTTATGGTGGTTACTGACAGTGTGGAATCAGTCACTTCTGAATGACGGTGATGGTAACCAGACGTCATAATGTTCTACACTCTTAGAACAAGGGTTCATGAACACTCAACCCAAATGGTTCTCTGCATGGCGAAAGGGTTCTTCAGATTGATGAAGAATGTGCTGTAGATGGTTCTATAAAGAAGCCTGTTCAAAATGGTTCTATATAGCACCAAAAATGTTTATTATAGCACCAAAAACTATTATTCCAAGCTTGACATCATAACCACAGCAGAACCCAATTGGAGGCCATATAGAACCTATTAACCTTTGACCTATTTGTTTGTCAATACATTTATGATGCACAGATACAGTGGTGCTTGAAAGTTTGTGAACACTTAGAATGTTCTTAGACCCTTAGAATCTTTCTGCATAATTATGACCTAAAACATCATCAGATGTTCACACAACTCCTAAAAGTACATAAAGAGAACCCAGTTAAACAAATGAGACAAAAATATTATACTTACTCATTTATTTTTTGAGGAAAATTATCCAATAAGACATTTGTGAGAGGCAAAAGTATGTGAACCTTTGCTTTCAGTATCTGGTGTGACCCCCCCTTTTACAGCAATAACTAACTAAACGTTTCCAGTAACTGTTCTTTAAACATTATTTTGTAGAACGACTTGTGTGCTTAGGGTCATTGTGTTGATGTCAGATGTCCTGACATTTTCTTTTAGAATTCATTGTTCCATCAATGATGGCAAGTCGTCCTGGCCCACATGCAGCAAAACAGGCCCAAACCCATGATACTACCACCACCATGTTTCACAGATGGGATAAGGTTCTTACACTGGAATGCAGTGTTTCCCTTTCTCCAAACATAACGTTTTCATTTAAACCAAAAAGTTCTATTTTGGTCTCATCTGTCCACAAAACATTCTTCCAATAGTCTTCTGGCTTGTCCACGTGATCTTTAGCAAACTGAAGACAAGCAGTAATGTTATTTTTGGAGAGGAGTGGCTTTCTCCTCACAATCCTGCCATGCACACCATTGTTGTTCAGTGTTCTCCTGATGGTGGACTCATGAACATTAACATTAGCCAATGTGAGAGAGGCCTTCAGTTGTTTAGAAGTTACCCTGGGGTCCTTTGTGACCTCGCTGAGTACTACATGCCTTGCTCTTGGAGTGATCTTTGTTGGAGGGTAACAATGGTTTTGAATTTTCTCCATTTGTACACAATCTGTCTGACTGTAGAGATTGTTGTAGTCCAAACTCTTTAGAGATGGTTTTGTAACATTTTCCAGCCTGATGAGCATCAACAACTCTTTTTCTGAGCTGCTCAGAAATCTCCTTTGTTTGTGCCATGATACACTTCCACAAACGTTACATCCCTGTTCTTTAAATATAACAGGGTGCCCACTCACACCTGGTTGTCATCCTGTTGATTGAAAACCCCTGACTCTAATTTCACCTTCAAACTAACTGTTAAACCTAGAGGTTCACATACTTTTGCCTCTCCCACATATGTCATATTGGGTAATTTTCCTCAATAAATAAATGTCATATTAGGTCATATTTATGGAAAAATAGAAAATTCTGAAGGGTTCACAAAATTTAAAGCACCACTGTATCCATCCACCATAAATGTATTTAAAAATAGGTCAAAGTCTCTCAAAACTATCATAAAACAATTCAACTATCAATTTTATGTAATAACTTTAATTTTCAGACATCTAGTTCCCATCACCAGCACTGCGAACACTAATTTTTCTCGAATGGAGCCTTTCATTAAGGGTTCACAAACTTTCAAGCACCACTGTGTTTTTAAGAATGTTCTATAAGATTATAAACGTTATGTAATTGATACACATTCAAGGTTTTGCTAAGAAAAGCTCATGTATGTCTGAGTGGAGCTGGAGAACGTAGTTCAAAGGAGCTTTTTTTTCTCTGACCAAAGGCCCAAATGGCTGGCAGAGCTGAGCACAGACATGTGTTTTCATTTAGCTGTGTGGATAAATAGGAAAGTCTGAGAACAGAGGAAAAGTTGAATATCATTACCTCCTTTTAATTTCAGACTCTAAGAAGGCCTCGATTTATCACTCATTATAAAATGTGTGGAGTCCGGAGACATTATTGAAGCTCTGGAGTACATGTACAATGCTTATGCCTGACTTCTCTGTGTGTGTGTGTGTGTGTGTGTGTGTGTGTGTGTGTGTGTGTGTGTGTGTGTGTGTGTGAGAGAGAGAGTGTGTGAGTGTGTGAGTGTGTGTGTGTGTGTTGTACAGATGGCTGTAGAAAACAGGATTCCTCTGTGCTGGCTACCGGCCCACAGTGGGAAAAAAAACATTTTTAAGCCTAAAGCTCTGAAAAATTCTCCATCTGTAATGGAAAAATATGGTAAGATAGGAGGGTTATATTTACAGTATAGCTCTATAGACTCATTAGCCACTTCATTAGGTACACATACCTTGTATCTCACTGTACACCATTTGAGCTTCACTGAGCATTTAAGTACACTTTGGACAAACATTACATCTATTTCTCTGTACACTTTATCCTCTTCTTCAATGGTCAGGACCACCTCAGGACCAACACAGAGCTGGTGGACCATTCTCAGTGATACTGATGTGGTGGTGGTGGTGTGTTAGAACTGCAAATGTTGCTGCTACAGCCAACCATGTCACCAATGAAGGACTAGAGGACCAACACAAACTGTGCCAAGCTGCTGTCTCTGACTTTAAATCTACAAGGTGGACCAACATGGTAGGTGTGTCTAATAGAGGACAGCGAGTGCAACATCTCCAGCAGCTCACACACTAACACACCACCACATCAGTGTCACTACAGTGAGTGTTTTTATATGTACAAAATATGCAGAATCATACTGCAGAATCATACTGTGCATTCTGTTCATGTAAATAGTTCAGATGTAAACAAAACTCATTGAGAGAGTTTTAGTGTGAAATCTTCTATTCTAGAGAAATTTACAGTCTGACTAGTTTGCACTGACTTTAGTACCAGATGTCTGAAACCTTTAAAAGTTATTTCAATACAGGTGACATAAGACCCAAAAAAAAATCCAAACAAAAAAAAAAAACAACCCAATACAAGCTACACCTCCACCAATACAACCAAGCCTCATCCAATACAACTAAACCTCCATCCAAATACAGCCAAACCACACCCAGTACAGCTAAACCTTCACCCAGTAAAACCCAAAACCCAACAAATAGTGAAAACACCACCAATACACCAATCAAAACATTCAAAACTACAGTGAGGAAAATAAGTATTTGAACACCCTGCAAAATTACAAGTTCTCCCACTTAGAAATCATGGAGGGGTCTGACATTTTCATCTTAGGTGCATGTCCACTGTGAGAGACATAATCTAAAACAATTCAGGAAATCACAATGTATGATTTTTTAATAATTTATTTGTGTTACTGCTTCAAATAAGTATTTGAACACCTGCCAATCAGCAAACATTCTGGCCCTCAAAAGACCTGTTAGTCCGCCTCTAAAAAGTCCACCTCCACTCCACTTATTATTCTAAATTAGAAGCACCTGTTTGAGGTTGATATCTACATAAATACCCCTGCCCACCCCACACAATCAGTAAGACTCCCAACTACTAACATGGCTAAGACCAAAGAGCTGTCCAAAGACACCAGAGACAAGATTGTAAACCGGCTCAAGGCTGAAAAGGGCTACGGGGCAATTGCCAAGCAGCTTGGTGAAAAAAGATCAACTGTTGGGGCAATTATTAGAAAATGGAAGAAGCTAAACATGACTGTCAATCTCCCTCGGACTGGGGCTCCATGCAAGATCTCACCTCGTGGTGTATCAGTGATCCTAAGAAAGGTGAGGAATCAGCCCAGAACTACACGGGAGGAGCTGGTCAATGACCCAAAGAGAGCTGGCACCACTGTTTCCAATGTTACTGTGGCTAATACACTAAGACGTCATGGATTAAAGTCATGCATGGCAAGGAAGGTTCCCCTGTTTAAATCTGCACACGTCCAGGCCCGTCTTAAGTTTGCTCATGACCATTTGTATGATCCAGAGGAGTCATGGGAGAAAGTGCTGTAGTCAGATGAGACCAAAATAGAACTTTTTGGTCTACATTCTACTCGCCATGTTTGGAGGACGAAGAATAATGAGTACCATCCCTAAAACACCATCCTACTGTGAAACATGGGGGTGGAAGCATCATGTTTTTCTGCACATGGGACAGGACAACTGCACTGTATTAAGGAGAGGATGACCAGGGCCATGTATGGCGAGATTTTGGGGAACAACCTCCTTACCTCAGTTAGAGCATTGAAGATGGGTTGTGGCTGGGTCTTCCAACAATGACAATGACCCAAAGCACACAGCCAGGATAACCAAGGAGTGGCTCCATAAGAAGCATATCAAGGTTCTGGAGTGGCCTAGCCAGTCTCCAGA
>BRDA01028447.1:31094-51074 GCA_036984385.1 Crenuchus spilurus | reverse complement strand
GATAACCATGCTGGAGATGGGTTTTCCCTCACATCTGATCCAGCTGCTGAGAAATTTGTACAGTCAGCAGCATGCAGCCACCAGGACCACCGATCACACATCAGCATGGTTCAGAATTTCAGCAGTTTTGTCTTATTGGCCAAACCAATAGAAGAAGTACAGGAGCTGGTGAGTCACACTGAGAAAGCTGTGAAGGAATATAACATGCAGATCAATGCAGCTAAAATAAAAGTGATGAACACTGAAGATATACTGAAGATCACAGTGGAAGGAAAAATGTTTGGTTTAAGTGGACTCTTTCACGTATTTGGGACGTAGACTAACAAAGGTTACGCGACTGTGCAAGTGAAGTGAAGTTTGAAATAACCATGGGCATGGTGGTAATGGTCAAATTAACAAAGATGTGGAAAAGCAAGTCAATTAGCACCAACACCAAACTAAGACTGATGAAAGCCTTGGTCTGGCCAGTAGCTACATATGGATGTGAAGCCTGGACACTGAAGAAAGAGGAAGAAAGACGTATTCAGGCTTTTGAGAACAAGTGCATCAGGAAGTTGCTGAAGATCTCATGGATGAAGATGATGACCACTGAGCAAGTCTATGAGATGCTAGAACTCAAAAGGAGTTACTGATGCACGTTAAATCACACAAGTTACGTTACTTCGGTCATGTGATGAGGCAGCACATGAGAGCATTGAAGGAAGTGTTATGACTGGACTTGTGGAGGGAGTCCGAAGATGGAATAATAAGCTGGATGGATAACATCAAGACATAGACTGCATTATCAGGTGCTAGCCTGCTACAAGCAACCAGAGACAGAAGACATTGGAGAGAAGTGACTCATCTGTGCAGCCTACCATCGCGAAGCGATAACGGCGTGTGACATAACATGACAATAGTATACCAGGTGAAGCACGGTGAAGGCAGCATCTCAGAAACCACTAACTTTGTGGAGGTTCTAGAGCTGCTGTAGGGAAAGTGAGAATGGACTTCTGGTACATTGCGTATCTCCCAACAGCATAACAGTGATACCCCAAAAGCCATTGATGGTTGAGGGGAACAATGACTTTGGCGATTGCAGAGGAATCAACATGTCACAGTGGACCAGATAACCACCTAAAACAGTTCATGCCATGACATCTTACTGGTGTCATTCAGGCTAACAGTTTTTTTCTTTCTTTTATCCTCCCTTCCTTCTTCCTCCCATCTATCTATTTATCTATCTTTTATTTATTTCTTTTTACAGACATTATGGTGCAACTTCAGTGGCTATTGAGCAACATTAGTCACGCAACAAAGCAAAATTATTTTCTATCCTTCTTTTCTTCATTTTTATCTTATTTATTCTTTCTTTATATTTTTATTTGCCTCTTTTTTCCATTCTTTTTTCATTTTTCTTTCTTCCTTACTTTTTACCTTTCTTTCTTTCTTTCTTTTTTCTTTTTTTCTTTCCTTCCTTCCTCCTTCCTTCCTTTTATTCTATATATCTTTCTTTCGATCTATGTTTATTTATTTATTTATTTCCTCCCTCATTGTTTCCTTCTTCCTATCCTTCATTTCTTTCTTTCTTTCTTTCTTTCTCTGTTTTTGTTTCTTTCCTTCTTTCTATCCTTCATTCCTTCATTTCTATCTTTTTCTCTTTCTTTCTTTCTTTCTTTCTATTCTATCTATCTCTCTGTTTTTCTTTTTTTTACAGAAGCTATGGTGCACTTACAGTGACTATTGAGTTCTAGTGTTTGCTAGCAACGTTAGTCTTGTAGCTCCAGTTCTAAAAAAGCAGCATTTGGATTGCAGGCCTGTCTTGGCTGATTGATTACATGTGCGGAAAGTTGTGTAACATTGTGTGACGTATTCTAAGGGTTCCCAACTCTCCATATGGAAGACTGGGCTCTGTGTGCTTTCATAAGCCATTCTTCAGCAGTACAGGCTCTACACGACTGGTGGCTGTAGGACGTGTCTGCAGAAAGATGATCAGTATTGTTGGTATGAATTGAGTTGGCA
Organism: Crenuchus spilurus; assembly: GCA_036984385.1. NCBI lineage: Eukaryota > Metazoa > Chordata > Actinopteri > Characiformes > Crenuchidae > Crenuchus > Crenuchus spilurus. The sequence goes on along the minus strand of BRDA01028447.1, from coordinate 49,073 downwards.
GGAAAATTACTCAATTGTGCAAGCCTGCAGTCCTCCGGGGACTATTGCATGTCAGCGATGTACAGATATTTCCAACACTTCCATGAAGATTCGTGATTGCTTTGTTGTAATACTCTACAAAGTCCAGGTTATATAAAATGGATCATCAATGAATCTATTCAAATCTTCAATATTTAAGCTTCAAACACAGGCTTTCACTCAAAATGCCAAATGCTTCTGCCAAGAGAGAATGAATCTTCTCCTCCTCTTCCCAGATGGAGTGCTTCAGTGTTTTTCTGATGAATCTGTGTCATCTCTCCACAAGCTCCTAATTGTTCCAGTGTGCATTGGATGGAAAGATACAGCGCTGGCCACATGAATCTGAGCTGTATGAGTACTTTATTCACAGATTTCAGTGTGGGCAAGCTGTGGCTTGATTATGTAACACATTGCTCTTCAGAACAGGGAGCAGATCCAGATCCGGAGCGTCCGGAGACTGCTTTTATTTTCCATATGCAAGTGAACCTCCCTGTAAGAAATGTTAGTGGGCAGCACAGTCTCTGGAATCAATCTGGAGTTATGCAACAGTGAAACAAAACCTCCATCCAGCAAGCTCCAACACCTCCTTCACCCACATCTACATGCATCAATAAAGTACTCAAATCAAAGGCTTATATCATTTACATCCAAACGTTTTAGCAGCCGAAGCAGTTTTTAGCACTGTTATTTCTGTGCAATTGTTTTTTCTTTCTTTTAAACATCTCCACAGCTCTGATCCAGCTTCAAACAACATGTTTTCTATCACACACAGCCCAGCACAGCACTCCCTGCCAGAGAGAGGCCTAAACTAGCTTTCAGAGGCTGATGTGCTGAGAATTCCTTTGACATCTGATCTCCTCCATCAGGGCTGGAGAGAGCAGCTGCTGTCCCTCAGACAGCCTTCAGTCTTCAGCCTCTTCAGCTGTGCTGGACGTGTACAAGCATCAGAGAAGAGCCACTCACAGAGAGGTGTTAAAGCATCCTCTACAGTCCGCACTTTCTTTTCTTTTCTTTTCTTTTTCTCGTTCCTTAAGTTCTTTCTTTCCTTTCTTTCACTCTCTTTCTCTTTCTTCGTTCTTCCTTTCATCCTTCCTTTCTTATTCATTCTTTCTTCCTTCATTTATTCCCTTCATTATTTATTTATTTTATCATTTCCATATTTCTTGGCCTCTTCCTTCCTTCTTTCCTTTCCTTTCTTCATTTCCTACTTTCATTCTTTCTCTCTCTCATCCTTCTTTCATTGTTTTTATCTTTCTTCCTATTATCCTCCCTTTTTGCTATCTTTCTTGCTTCTTTTCATCATTTATTTATTTTATTCTTTCTATTTTTATTTGCCTCTTCCTTCCATTCTTTTTTACCTTTTTCTTTCTCTCTTTCTCTCTTTCTCTCTTTCTCTCTTTCTCTCTTTCTCTCTTTTTCTCTCTTTCTCTTTCTTTCTCTCTCTTTCTCTCTCTTTCTTTCTCTCTCTTTCTTTCTCTCTCTTTCTCTCTCTCTCTTTCTCTCTCTCTCTTTCTCTCTCTCTCTCTCTTTCTCTCTCTCTCTTTTTCTCTCTCTCTTTCTCTCTCTCTTTCTCTCTCTTTCTCTCTCTTTCTCTCTCTTTCTCTCTCTTTCTCTCTCTTTCTCTCTCTCTCTTTCTCTCTCTCTCTTTCTCTCTCTCTCTTTCTCTCTCTTTCTCTCTCTTTCTCTCTCTTTTAGCTACAGTTATTAACACTTCCAGACATTCTTGTCTGTGAACACAGTTTGCCGTGCAATCCACAAATGCAAGTTAAAGCTAATGCAGAGAAGTCATATGTCAACACAATCCAGAAACACTGCTGTCTTCTCTGTGCTAACACTCATTTAAAATGGAATGAGGCAGAAAGAATTCTGCTCTGTGGTCGGATGAATCAATTATTTTTATATTATTTTTGGAAACCACAGACACAGTATCCTGTGAGCTCAAGAGGAGAGGGACCATCCAACTTGTTACTAGCGCACAGTTCAAAAGCTTGCATTTCTCATGGTATGGGGTTGTATTAATGTCAATGGCATGTTCAGCTTACACATCAGGAAAGGCACTATCAGTGCTGAACAGTATAAAGAGGTTTTAGAACAACATACTGCATGCTCCCATCCAAACAATATCTCTTTCAGAGAAGGCCTTTACAAGACAATGCTAAACCACATACTGCATCCACAACAGCAGCTTCACAGAAGAAGAGTCAGGCTGCTGAACTGACCTGTCAACAATAGAAAACATTTGGCACATCCTGAAAGAAGACTCAGGACTCTTGAACAACTAGAATGCAACATCAGATAAGAAAAGGACAACATTCCTCTCCCAAAACTCTAGCAATTGGTCTCTTTACTTTCCAGATGTTACAATAAAAGAAGATGCTACACAATGGCAGACACGGCCATGTCCCAACTTTTCTGAGATGTGATACTGCCATCAAGTTCTAAATGATATATAAGTATGGACATCCCTGGTCAAATATATACACGTATAATGAAGAGTTTAGAGAATTCAGATTGATCATGTCATATTGGTCCTTTATTTTGGCAGATCAAAGAGGCGGGATTAAGCTTAATGACTGAAATCCTGCCCAGACGTCGCATTAGCACTGCAGTATGTGTTTATTTGTTGTTTATGTATAAAATGGCTGAATTGGGGGCTTATGATTGGGTGATAGTGCTCAGGGATCCAGATTGAAGGGGATTAATGAAAGCCCCCCTAAGGCCCCATTCTGTCTACTCGTATTCACGTCTACAAGGTGCTTCACCACTGAGACACAAGCCCGTGGAGGATTACGAGGTATAATCCCATGCTTTAATTCAGAGGGGTTGACAAAAATGGGTCCTACCCTCTTTGGCTTTACCTTTAACGATGAAATGAATGAAATACACACAGTTGAAGTTAAAGAAAATGAACTACGTCTATTATCTATTATGATTGTTTGCCAAACTATTTGTCTCTGTATTCAGGGTCAACTTATGTTACTGTGCCTTTAAGGCTGCTATATGTAAATGAGCTCTGTCCTGATTGGCACCATTCACAAAGCACTCCTGGGAACGTGAATGGGGGCAGTTAATTTGCTGACTGAATATTCAGATGTACACTATATGTCCAAATGTATGTAGACACCCCTTCTAATAAATGCACTCGGCTGCTTAGGCACCATGTCTAATGCTAGGTGTGGGCTAGAGGGGTATAAAGCCCCCCAGCATTGAACTGTAGAGCAGTGGAACTGTGTTCTCTGCTCCATCCAGTACTTTAGTGATGAGTTGTGGATGAGGTGGTGATGGTGGTCATCCAACATCCTGACCTCACTAACACTCTTGTCACTGAATGCAATCAAATTCTCACAGCAATGTTCCAAAAACTCATAGAAAGTCTTCTTTGGACAGCAGAGACAGCTTTTTTAATATCCATGATTTTAGAAGAAACTATGAATGTTTCAGTCATTTTGTCCATGTAGTGTATGTAAATGTGACATGTGACATCACAAAAACTGCAGCTTCTAAACAGGCTTTTTTCATTCCATGTGTGGGCTGCAAGGACTGAGGAATAAATAGTGCATTTAGAAACACACTGCGTCAAAGTCCTTCAATTAAAGAGTAAGAAAAATTCAGTTTTCCATGATAAGCCTTTTAAGTTTTCCCAAAAATTCCCAGGATAATTCTTTGAGATGATGTAACAGTCTGTAATTTGCTGATATATAACACTTTAAAAGTTCATTATCACATCTAACAGAGTGTGAAAGCATGAGTGATTCACATGCCGTTCGGCTCGGTGCTGGATTTGGACAGTGACACACAATAGAGCTGCTTTTCTGGGACGTTCTACAGGGGATGATCCCAGATCTTTATCCTTATCTGTCTCAGTGTGTGGATGTGTGTGTGTGTGTGTGTGTGAGAGAGAGAGAGAGAGAGAGAGAGAGAGAGAAAGAAAGAGTGTTTGTGTGTGTGTGTGTGTGTGTGTGTGTCCCACCCACAGAAATGGGGTCACATGATTGACGCTTCAGGTTTTCCTGAGATCAGGGCCCAGACATGCAGCAGGAAGGAAAAACTGGATGGGCGGAGCTGAGGACGGTAGAGGAACAAATGAAAAGCCATGATAACAGACACCTGCACTCACACCTCCCTTTCCCCTCAACCTGAACACATCGTGCTTATTCATTTCTCATCTTTTCAACCCTGCCTCTGGAGACAAAATCTAACTCCTCTGTTATTACAGGTGATGACAAAAGCATGTTATCCATCATTATTTGTCCATCAGTGACACAAACAGAGACATTTGGCTGAAAGGGCAAATTCTAAAGGTTCAATCCTCATTACATTTACGTTTGTATGCAGATGCTTGTATGTTAAACAAATGTAACTGTAATCAATATGTACTACATTGTCTATTTTAGCTCCACTGACCATGCAGATGCACTGTGTAGTTCTACAATTACAGACTGTAGTCCATCTGTTTCTCTGTAGTCTTTGTTCACCCTGTTCTTCAGTTATCAGAGCAGGTTTTATTTTGGTGACACTGTATTTCAGTGACACTGATGTGGTGGTGGTGTGTTAGTGTGTGTTGAGTGGCTCAAACACAGCAGAGCTGCTGATGTCTTTAAACACTGTGTCCACTCTATTCGACCTTGTTGGTCCACCTTGTAGATGTAAAGTCAGAGACAGCAGCTCATCTGTTGATGCACAGTCTGTGTTGCTCCTCTAGTCTTTCATTAGTGACACTGTTGGCTGGTTGATGCACTACTCCCACTCTGGCAGTGATACTGAGGTCTTTAAAAACATCATCTGATCAAAACAACACACACTAACACACCACCACCACATCAGTGTCACTGAGAATGGCCTGTTTGTTGGACAATTTGTGTGTGTGTGTTACATTATATTATACATTGTTCATGAATATTAAATATTCAATACTTATCTAACCTGAGTACAAGAAACAGTCTGCCACATGTGCTCCCTCCACCCTGCTGGCCTTTCCTTTTCGTCTCCTGAATGCTGACCCAAGTGCCCGAGACAATAGCCCTCCTGCCCCAGCTGTGTTTACCACTACAACTGCATTTCCACTCCTGTCCCTTCAGCAAGCCTCTTCAAAAACATGTACACCCATACACTTACAGACACACAAACACTCTCCCACACAAAATCTCTCACACAAGCACACACACACTCACACACATTAGCACCCAGCAGGAGCTGATGCAGCCTGTGGCACCATAACAAAGCCACTGGCCTTACAGTGCATTAAAGGAATGGTTCAGTCTTCAATCGTATTTGCCGTTTCCAACATAACTCAGGTGTTGGCAATGTGTAGAGTCCAGTGTTGGCTTCTTTAGTGTAGAACTGGAGCTGTAAGGCTAATGATACTAAACAAATACTAGAACTCAACAGTCACCTGATTAGCACAGTTGTTTCTGCTAAAAAATCACCAGCACTTCTCTCAGTCTGCTCTTAGTTTAGGTGATTGTGTTTAGGAAACAGTGTGACTTACTGTGAGCTTTAACAATGAATAAAATCTCACTCTAGAGACAGCAGTTTTGGATCATTTTTAAGGCTCACAGTAAGTCTTAAACCACATCAGCTAAACTAAAACCTTCAACAAGAGCTGCATGCAGACTGAGATAAGTGATGATGATGTTTTTTACATAAATGTCTGGGCTATTTAGGTGACTACTGAGTTCTAGTGTTTGCTAGCAATGCTCCAGTTCTAAATTAAAGAAGCAAAATTTGGACTCAAGCCCGTCTTAGCTAACTGTTCTGTAATTATGATTTTTGAGTGAACATTTTACCAATGACTGGGCTATTTGGATGACTACTGAGTTCCAGTGTTTGTTAGCAATGTTAGCCTTGATTCTCCAATCCCAAACTAAGAAAAGCAAACATGTCCTATTTAATTGTTTTGCAAATACATTTTCTGGGCGAACATTTGACTTTACCAACCAATGACTGGGCTATTCAGGTGACTATTGAGTTCTAGTGTTTGCTAGCAATGCTCCAGTTCAAAACAAAACAATTACCATTTGGACTCCACAAATTTTGTAACAAAGTTTTCTGTGAATGTGAAATTTCTATGTAAACATTTCAACAACAACTGGGCTATTTAGGTGACTACTGAGTTATTGGGTTTGTTAGCAATGTTAGCCTTGATGCTCCAAACCTGAATAAGACACCAAATTTTGATTCCAAACATGTCAAATGTGATTTGGTTTTGCTGACCAATGACCAGGCCATTTAGGTGACTATTGAGCTGTAATGTTTGTAAGTAATGTTATCTTTAGTGCTCCAGTCCTCAACACATGGGAAACTGTAAATATGATTTTTGAGTAAGCCTGTCCACATCCTCCGCTAAGGCTGAGCAAGCTTGAGGAAGGGAGAGAGTGAGGTCAGCTGACTCTCACTCGCCCATGGCCTCTCAGGTCATCTCTGGAGGTTGTTTGTTTTTCCAGAAAGTTGGCTGGTACTCTCTCTCTGCGGTGGGCTTTCTCACAGCTTCTGAAACTGTGCCACAGAGGCCCTCGTAAGGCAGAGCAGGCTGTTATGCCTGTAAGTGATTAAAAACACTGCTGGGATAGCAGAAGAGGCTGCTAATAGCTAAAAGTGTTTATTCAACCTCTTAAGCACTTCAAAGAGGAAATACAGATACAACAAATTCAAACACTCAGTTTATTACTTCATTTAATTCTTAAAAAACAGGCAAGACATGTCTACTTCTTTAGCATTTAGCAACTAAAGCTACAAGGCTAATGTAGCTAAACGCAATGGACGCCAATAGCCAGTTAGCTAAGCCGTTAGCATTTTGGGTGATGTGGCTTGATTATGTGGCTTCTGACACTGTGGTCTTATTATTATCCCTAAAATGGACAACAACAAAGCCAGTTCAGTGTATATTTTGTATATTAGTTTGTATTGTAGCTTATTTTGGAGCTCTGTGAGGTCAAACTGGAACATCTGAATAGTCCAGTTAAAGTTTACAGTGAGACCGCCAGCACACTTTAGTGGGCCGCCCAAGTTGAACATGTGCTCTGCTCACAAAATCTGCTCATATCACTCCTGTTTTCCATCAGTTCCACTGGTTACCTGTCTCTGAGTGCATCCACTACAAAATCCTTCTGCTGACCTATAAGACCTTGCATGGATTAGCTCCATCCTATCTTTATGCTCTCTTACAGCCTCATGCTCCTCCACGAAAACGTAGGTCCTCTGATTCTGTTCTTCTGGCTGTTCCAAGGTTTAGGATGTCCACTATGGGTGGCAGGTATTTCAGTATTGCTGCCCCTACCCTCTGGAATGCCTTGCCTCTCTTTCTTAGATTATCACACTCTTTGTGTTCTAATCTAAAATCCTAACTTTTCTCAACCTTCTTTCATTTCTTTAAAGTGTTTTCGTTTTCATTTCATTATTATTATTATTATTATGGGCTAGCTGTGTTCAACATGAGCATGGACTCTGGGTGGGTTGGTACATGTGCTACTATTGGCCACAGCCTGTCTTGGATTAATGTGGGCAGCCCAGTGACATAGAGTACAGGACATGTGGGCATATGATATTAATTTAAAGAGACTGAGTTGACCCAATGTACAGCCTGGATGGACCCTATGTTTAACCCATCCAGGCCCCATGAGTAATCCTGGAGGCATCCATATGCATATATGATTAAAACTTGCTTGTACCCAGCTGGACTGCCCATATGGGTCCCGCATGTTTGTATTGGTTGGGATGTGACATATAGGGGTGAGCAATCCAATAGTTTTAATAGTGTAATCACTATTAAATCACTCAAAGATGTCAGCAATCCACTTTTCAAGCTAATTAATGGCTCCAAGCTTAGAGTATTCAAGTGTGCAAGTGTAGGTATTTGAAAAGGCCACATTTTTTAGACATTATGGATATTCAGAAAAATTGAGAGGCACCAGCATGGTGGTGGGGTTTTCATCACAAGGGGTAGGTAGAATTAAAGGGTTAATATAGGGTGTGAATGACAAACATCCGTTTTTACATAACATCATTTCAAAAAGAGATGCTTCAGACTGTGGATCACAACTGTCTGTTAAAATAGTGATCTAATTTTTTTAAAAGATCGGCCATGTCTGCTGACATGGTGTGGGTTAGTAAATTGAGGCCTGTTATTTGTATCTATTTACCAGTGGCGGACTGTGCATATCACACCTAGGCCTTCAGTAATGCTCCATCTGAATCAGTCTACCCCTCAGAAACTAATTTATGGTTATAAAAAATCATTTAATATACAGAAATACAGTATAAAGAGAGATTGCATTGCAGACAGAAAACTCCTGTAGCCTTAATAAACGCCTTTATTGAATAAACAAACCTGGGGTGAACAAGTCTCATTCTACTGCAGAAACCACTGCAACACACATAAAAACATCAATAATAACCTCACAAATTTGCAATATTATTTAGGAAAATAGCAACATTTTACTCATCAAAAAAATGGATTCTTTGTAAACAAAATCCATCCTCCTTTCTTTCCTCAAAAACAGTGCAATTACTCTGTCGTACAAGTGCTTCAGTTCCATCAAAAAGTCCTTTCCTATTGACATCGAAGCTAATGCTAACCAATCTAGACTATCCAATCAACGAGTCTGAATAGGGTGATGTTGCCATACTCCTGCTAGAGGGCCCTGGTGACACCAACTCAAAATCTGATTGGTTGAAGCAACAGTTTCAACAACCTTTATTTATTTATTTATTTATTTGGGGGGGGGCAATCTTCTTTGACTTTGACCCTGCCTGGCAACCAATGATGGCTGAAATGTGATTGGTTAAATGCTTTAATATGAAAATACATGTCTGGAAACAGAAAAACCATTGGAAAAGCTATAAAAGGAAGAGGACAGACCATTTGGAATTATTTAATAAGTATTCATGGACAAAATAGAATTAACAACAGTTAACCAGCAGAGAAGGCCTTGCAGGCCCTGACGGCCCACCACTACTATTTACAACTACCTGTGGGGGCAGATTTAGGGACTTGGGATAGGGTTATAGGTGCTGTCCAACAAAAGTATGCCAAAAAACAAACAGTGTAATATTGTAATGTAAGGGTGCAGTGGTTCTCCAAACTATAGCTATTGTTTAACTGTGTTGATTGCAGGAGATGAAATAGCCTGTTAATAAGTGGGGAGAACATTACTGAACATAAGCTCTGCAATAACAACAGTATAAAAAATCGGTATTTTCATGGGACCCATAGCTCATGGAGATTTGTGGCTCATGGGGGCCTTAGCAATGGAGGCACATGGCTCAGGGGGAAATTTGGCTCATGGGGCTTCTTAGCATATAGGCTCTGACTCATGTGACTCATGGAGGACACATTGCTCATGGGGACCATTGCTTATGGGGACCAATGGCCCATGACTCATGGGATTGTTTGGCTAATGGAGGACCATAGGCTCACAGGGGTACATGGTTCAAGGAGGACCCTTGCCTCATGTGAGGAGATTGTGGCTCATAAGGGTCCTTGGGTGTTGGTGGCATGTGACCCAAGAATCCTTGGTCCTTGGTACATATGGCTCATGTAGGTCTTTTTCTATTAAAACTGTGCCTGATTTTCTATTCATTCTGAATACTGTATTAATATTTATTCACCCTGAATGTGGATCCACTTTCAGCCCATTAGGGTTTAAAGGGTTCATTTACTAGAGATTTGTTTCTGTGTTTATGGGACTGGATTTAAAGGAGGCTCAAATCTGCATCATTTCTGAATAAAACCATCATGTCAACTAAAGGTGATATTTTTATAAATAGTGTTTGGGCTAAAGGAAGTGATACATTTCTTCTCTTCTTCTTTACACTCTCCAAAAAGCAGATGTGTCCCAAAGGTAGTGTTCCAGCCAGGTGTTTACTGAGGCCGAGCGCTCTGACGCAGGTTTACTGACATGCTGAGATGCCGACATTGTTGCTGCAGTACTTTTGTTGTTGTTTTCTTTTTTTAACATTTCTGGAAGAGACAGACAGAGAGAGAGAGAGAGAGAGAGAGAGAGGAGTGTTCTCTTTCAGTTTCCCTCTCTTCCTGAAAGCACCCCCCCTTGTTTTTCCCAGCCAGCTGTACTTACTGTTCCCACACTGCATGAGTCTCTGTGTGTGTGTGTGCACGAGTCCTTGTACTACTGTCCACTCCCTTTCCCTTGTGCTCTCTCTCTCTCTCTCTCTCTCTCTCTCTCTCTCTCTCTCTCTCTCTCTCTCTCTCTCTCTCTTTGGTTGAATTCTGAAGAAAACTGAATAGTTTTACAGTAACCGTGATTGAACCAAAGTCAGTAGTCAGAACGAAACCAATCTGGACATGCTCTGTGTGTGTGTGTGTGCTGTAGGAGGAAAAGCTGTGTTTTAATCCATCCTGTTTGCATCATGTTCAGCTTCCAGCACCTGCACTGAGACTACAGCCCACCTCGCTTTAGTGCCTCAGTGAATAAAAACATTACAAACTCCAGAACCAAGAATATATAACTTTTTATGATATTCACTAGATACACTACACTATACAGATACACTAGTTAAATTATATAAATATAGCTGGATGGATACAATCAGATACATACAATACAAGTAGATACAGTGCAGTGATAGTGATGTGCTGATGGTGTGTTACTGATTGTAGAACTACAAAATGCAGCTGTATGATCAGTGGAGCTGATAAAATGGACAGTGAGTGTAGATACAAGGTGTGTGTGTTTGTGCGTGTGTGTGAATACCGTATATTAAGTGACCACAGAGTAATTATATGTTTATATATTAATCTAATTTCACTTAATTTTGTTTATTCATGTGGGGCCCATGCAGTAAATTCAAGGCCTTGGCTTCTTCAGTGGTCACTATGCCTGATATAACATAGGCCTTTACTATGCCTCCCACACACAAAAACAAGACGCTAAAAATGCCAAAAATTCACAACAAGGAAATTCCTTCAGACAATGCAAACAAAACCTGCAGGTCATTAGAGAGAGCGCTATACCATCTGTGGGGCTGATAATGGATCATTTAGAAAAGGGGGAGACACTGAGTCACTGCTTTCCAGTAAGACTGTGAGTCAGTCCCCCGGACCCCCGTTTGGGCCTTTGACCTTCACACATAGAGGCTCTATGTATGATTCAATGAGCCCCTGCTAAGCTGAGACAGACCCCTGTGCCTCCGGCTGGCAGATCAGACTACATCACCATGTACTACTTGTTCTGGACAGCTAAATAAAAGACTCTCAGGCAGTTATACAACACCCTTATAGCAGGCTTCTGTTTTTACTGAGCTAATGGTTTCCTGTTAATGCAATTTTTTCCGCAGTATTGTCATCCGCAGTGAAGTTTGGTAAATCACTCAAAATAGATGCATTTCCAGTTCAGAGACTGTTTCAAAGAAAGCCAAAAGGCTTGTGACTCACTGTGGCATCAGCTTAAATTGCACATCACAAACAATCATTTCTAAATGAGGTAAAAAGGGGGGAAAGGGATGCTTACATCATAGACATTATAAACATTAGCTGTAAAAGGCTTCATTAGATTACATAGAAATAATTTGCATATCAGCTCTTAACAGTTCAGCATATATTACAGGGTTTTCCGTCTGAATCTGTCCCAACAACATGATATGAATCTAAACTGCTGATGATATTAAATAATAATTTTTTTTGTCACAGAAAGTGTGTTTTATGATTTGTAATATAATAACATGTGCTTTCAATTTACTGCTGAAAACAAAAATTATAAATTTTTTAATCCCAGAAATCATTCACTCCAGGCTGCACAGCACTGAATGCACTTTATGTATGTTTATCTCTTGACCCAGGTTTGTGCCACAAGAGGGCGCCATTCAGCAGGACAGAAACTGAGTGCTCAGTTCTATTTGTTTGGGGCTTAAACATCAATAACGGTGATCAAACAAAAATAATGTTTAATAACTCAACATTCATTATGAGCTGAAAATACTCAGAGTACATACACTGTAAAAAATTTCTGTTGACTCAACTTAACTTAGTCAAGTCATCTTTTTGCTTTGACTCAGTTAAGTTGTAAAGACTTGACATGTTAAGTTGATATAACTTAAACTTGACTAAGTTAAGTTGAGTCAACAGAAATTTTTTACAGTGTAGACGAGAGTTTTGGCTTTCATATGACTCCATCTTTGTGTGTATATCTTAAAAAACAAGAAAGTAATGAAGCTCTGAATGTAAAGAATAGACCCAGAACCCATGGGAGGAGAAATTAGATTAAGACGCTTAATTAAGCTCTTAGGACTTCAAACATGACTTAATGGACTAATACAACCTCATGTAATCAAACATGAACTTTAACAGGTAATGAAGTAGATGTAAAATGATCAAATGTGATCTGTATAGTAGACAGACATATCAATGAAAAAATGTACATAACATAAAAATTAATACAATTGATACAATTATTGCCCTTTAGTTTAGTCTTAAAATTAAAAGGGCCCTATTCTTTAAGGGGCCCATATTCTGCGTCATTTTGAGTTTCTTTTTTGTATCAGAACTGGAGAGAAATCATTTTTACATGGTCATGTTCAAAACTTTTTTTTGTTTCTGTGCCTTTAAGAATGAAACAATTTAAATAATCTCTGTTCTGATTGGCTGCCCTGTACTGTGCCACATAAAGTTTATATGGGCTGATATATGTGAATGTGATGGTCTTGGGTTCGAATTCCCATCTGGGTGTAGTTTCCATGTTCACCCCATGTCTGCGTGGGTTTCCCCCGGAATCTCCAATTTCCTCCCACAGTCCAAAAACATGGAGGTCAGGTGAACTGAGCTGTAATGTAGTGCCCTCCCCAGTGCCCAGTGAAGGGATAGGGGGACTTGACTGGATTAAGCAGTTAAGAAGTTGGAATAGGTCCAGTACATTAGCTATATGGACTGAGAACTTGAATTGTGCTAAAATGTGTTTTTCCATCCTATTAGCCATGTATTAGTTAATGATTTAATGGTCACACATTTAACCCATTCAGGAAGTGAAACACACATACACACACATGCCAGTGAACACAGGAGGCACTGAGAACACTTCCCTGGAGCAGTGGGCAGCCCTATTAGCAGTTACGCCATTAAGGGTTAGATACCTTGCTCAAGGGCACTTCAGTCATGTCCTATTAGTTCAGGAGCTCAAATCATCAAAGGTTTTTTAAGCACAAGCTCACGGTGGCCCCTGTATTTGATATTGAAAGTAAATTTGGACATTATTTTAACATCATTGGCAGTGATCACCAACCGTCCTCCTGGAGGTCTAACATGCTTTCACCTCCACCTCGTTCAGCTAATCAAGAACTTGTGAAGGCAGCAATGAGATGGATCAGCTGGGATCCATTTGGGTTGAAGCTAAAGTCTGTGGGAAGCTAGATCTGTTCTTTGGCATCGCTACAAATACCTCAATGTAGCAACTTTATTTTTAGTGTAGGCCCAAGTGTGGCTGCGATGTTCTCATGAAAAAGAGCTTCTCAGGTAAAAGTGTTGTTGTTTCTCCAGACAGCTTTCAGAGAAGGAGTAGTTAAACTTTCAGCCAAAATAGGCTAAAAGCATCTCCGCAAGTGTATACACTGAGAGTTGACTGCAGTTACGCAAGCTTGGGTATCTGAAGCAAAACACCATCACATGGAGATATGAGAGATTGGATTCCCCGTGGGGTTCCGCCTGGGTGACTGCAGCGCGGGTGGGTGTTCAGCAGGAGGAGCGTGGTGTTTACTGCTGAGGAGGACGATCATAGCTGCTATTCCAGCAGCACTCCACAGGGTCTGGAGGCCACTGGCTGTGGGAGGAATGTGCCCAGAGTTCAGCAACAAGGCCTATAAGTGAGCTCAAGCCCAACCGGAAGAACCTACCATCACTCAGGTGCTTTAGGCCGGTGTGGGCGATCCTCAACGTTCAATAACAGCCTCTTTAGGGTGAGAATTATTCTTGTGCGGGAGCTGAAGTGCGCTCTGGCCTGAAATACAGTCCGCCCACTGACCATGTGTCAGCATCGCTCACCAAAACCTCCATGTTTACACGTTTCACTGTTTATATAATGAAAACTCCCACTATTGGAAAGACACATAATGCTGACCACTCCCACATCTTCTTTGAAAAACAACACAGTTACATTACATCAGTATGATAATGATGATTAAACAGAACAACAACTTCTTTCTGGTCTATGCTGGTCAGTACTGGTCTGATGGTCAAGCTGTTCTACCAGCATAACAGTTAAACCACAGCATAAACAATCATATATCAAAAATCATGATGTGATTGTGAGTAAAAGACTATAAAGAGTATAAATAGTGAATCTATCAGACTACAACTGTCACATTCACTAATATCAACACTCCTGAACCAGAGACAACATCACAAGTGTCTGACCTGGACTGAGCAGAACCAGAACTGGACTGTTACTCAGTACAAAGTCCTCTTTTCAGATGAAAGTCACTTTAGTGTTTCATTAGTAAATCAGCTGCTAGAGTCTGGAGGAAGAGTGGAGAGACACACAATCCAAGTGTCTGAAGTCCAGTGTGCAGTTTCTGCAGTCTGTGATGCTTTGAGGTGTCATGTCATCTGCTGCTGTTGCTCCACTGTGTTTAGTCCAAAGTCAGCACAGCACCTAGCAGCAGATTTTAGAGCACTTCATGCTTCCATCTGCTTACCAGCTTTATGGAGATGCCCAGCAGCTGCCCACAGTGTCAACACTACTACTGACCATCATATTACTGTGACTGACTGATCAGACAGCTCATCAGATATGTCATACTGATCAACATTAAAACTAAAGGCTTGAAATATGACTTAATATGCAGGGGCAGATTTTGAAGTTCTGGGGCCCCAAGCAATGTTATGTCTGGGGGCCCTGATCAAACAAATTCTTTTTTATAGTTATGGGTATGGTGCGGTGCGGGCTTGAACATAAATTATTATTAATAAATATTAATACTTTACTTAAACATTATTATTAATAATATTTTATTAATATTCATAATATTTTATTACTAGTTAATATTTATTATTATTATTAGTAGTAGTAGTAGTAGTAGTAGTAGTCATTGTTAATAATAACATAATTAAATTCATATTAATCATTAACAAAATCCTAATAAATGATTAAATATTAATAAACTGTCAAACGCATGTAGCATAAAATTATCACCCAATTCTGTGCTTCAACTTCACTCCAATTCATTACCATCAGTTTACACTTATATTTGGACTGTATGGTCAATAGACCTAATTTACATAAAATTATACCTCAGACACAATCAAATGTTAATGTTTTAATACTGTAACGGTGATATTCAGAGTGACGTTCAGCTCAGCCAATCACAGTTCAGCATCATGTTTATATACGCACGGTTATGCGTTTGCAGAGTAGTTATTGTATTAGACTCGCCGCACGGTTCCAGCACTGAACTTTTGAATAGTTCTGGTGCTGGAGCTAGACAGTCTGCAGCATTGTAATATAGACTGAAGTACCAACTAAAGAGTTAAAGTGACGTCTACCTTGTCACGTGCCTTTATTCCCACACCTCCACGCCGCACGCAGCAAAAGAGCAATCTTCTGCCAGCCAGAGAAGCAGCTCCTATACGGCTAGGTGAGCAGACTCCATATCAGCAAGAAGCTAAAGCTACACGGCTAGTGTAGCTACAGTGCGGCCGATAATAAAAGTTAAAAACACGACAATATGAAACCTCTGATATTAAAATACGTCTAGCTGACATGACACAGGCAGAACAAACATCCAATATCTTAACACGGACTGTGGGACAACTTTAAAAATGCATTGAATATATCGTTTGGACAGAAAAGTCTGCAGAGAACCAAAACTTTATTATTTTTTGCCAACCTCTTTTGGCCAGCAGGGGGCCCCCTGATCTCTGGGGCCCCAAGTAATTGCGTGGTTTGTGTGTTGGTTAAGTCCGCCTCTGTTAATATGTAATGAATATAGGACAGTTTATGTTTTTTAAATGAAATTATTAACACAAATGTTATTGCTCAAATGTTGCTCTTTGAAAGCTCAGGAGACTTAAATAGCATGAAACAGAAGATACTTTTGGTCCAAATAATAATGACGATAGTGGTTCAGAGCATGAACTGAGATGCCTCTCAGTCCTGAATGACAAATGATTGAGTTCATGTCTTTAGTAAGCATGAGTGTTATTACTTTGGCAAATGTGAGTCCAGTGTGCGACTTTACCGGCATCAGTACATATATTCAAGATTATTGATGTCATCTTCATATGAGAAACATCTGAGCAGTGTAAGACTTAAGCTAATGGCTCATTTATGTTTCTATCTGATGTCAGTGATCTTTACACAGTAAATCTGCCAGTGTTAAATCAACACTATTAGAGTTAAATTAACACTGAGGGTGTCAAAATGTAACACTGTCAGTGTTAATTTAACTCTAATAGTGTTGATTTAACACTGGTAGATTTACTATGTAGGAGAAAGTGCTGAGTTGCTGAGATCTCTTTTTGGGTTGTTCTTCTCTCTGAATTTGACTTACTACTGAAAATGACTTACACTGTCCCTTCACCTACATACACTAAGGACAAAAGTATTGGGACAGCGGCTCATTCATTGCTTCTTCTGAAATCAAGGCCATTAAAAAGAGTTGATCCTGCTTTTGTTGGAGTGTCTCCACTGTACAGGAAAGGCTTTCTACTAGTTTGTGGAGCACTGCTGTGAAGATTTAATTACAGTAACTAAAGTGTTTCTGAGGTCAGGATGTTGGATGATCATCACCACCACCTCATCCTCACGCAAAAGTATATGATGGAGCAGCTGCACTGCTCCACAGCTCAATGCTGGGGGGCTTTATACCCCTCTGTCTCACACCTGGCATTAGAAATGTTGCCATTAGGTTCATGTTTAGTCATATTCTATTAGCAGTACTTCTCTACAGGGACTAGACAAGCTGTATGTGCATGTGTACATGGGTGAAGGCAATTCAAAAGGTGTTTCCACAAATATTGGGACATATATGTAGTATGTATATGCAGTAGTTGTAAATCTGAAAATAAAGTGTCTTTGGGGATTTTGTCTTATAATATCCAGCGTGCATTTTACCAAAAAAAATGACAATAAATAAAACATATCAGGGCAAATTTAACATGGAGCATATTTAAAACCTTTTCACTTAACTTTCAGTGAGGTCTCTCTTACAGGCATTAAACATCACAGACGTCTGGTTCTTATCATCACCACTGTTATCACCAAACTTCTCTAAATGACTTTTCTTACATCTTAATGATTTATTTAAGCTGAACTGTAATTAAGCTGAAATGACACCCACAATATGTACAGAGTGGCTCCACAGTGGTCATCAAGTTTAAGTGACCTGTGTGCACAATAGTTCTTTTCCAGGGGCGTACCTCTCTGATGCCATTGATATTGGTCATGGAGTGGGTGTGTGTGGATTTTGTAGTGTCCTGTTTACAGCAGCGATACTACAGAACAAAGTGCTTGGCGCAGTATCACGTTGCGTATAAAGCTGACTATGTGATGTGAATGTGTTTTTGCTGTCATTGTTATTATATTTGCATAAATGGCTTAATGTTTATTTATAAACCTCTAATGTTAAAAACCATGTTTATCTTCACATAGTGAAGGGCTCCATTGCTGATGTCAAGCACCTCAGATATGAGCTGTTTAAGGAAAGGATCTTATTTTACAGCATTGTTCCTGTAAAAAAACTGTTATTATACTGTAATAACAATATTAGATAGATTAAAAACACTAGATGCTAATGTAAAGAGAGAAAGGACTGTTTATTCCATTGTTCAATGTAAACAGTGGGTGGATTTGTATTATTTGGGCCCCAATGCATAAATGTGGGACTATGATGTGTTTATGATTAAAACTAAGGACATGTCTGAGCACACAGAATTCACTTCCACCTCCATAACAGGACTACTGTCTGTCACACACAGCACATCACACTAAATGTCAGTTTATATATATATATATATATATA
>BRDA01028447.1:18610-31013 GCA_036984385.1 Crenuchus spilurus | reverse complement strand
ATATATATATATATATATATATACCATATATATAATATATATACCACACACTAACACACCATCACCACATCAGTGTCACTGCAGTGCTGAGAGTCATCCACCACACATAATAATAGCTACTCTGTGAGGGGTCCTGATAATTGAAGAACAGAATGGAAGAAGGCTAAAGTATACAGAGAAACAGAATGACTACAGTCTGTAATAGCAGAACTATCTATATTCCTTATTCTGTGTATTTTATCATTCCGGATAACAACAATCCGCCCTTTTCATCAGGATGCCTCAAACTGCCACTTGTTTTGAACGATGATGGACGCAGAACGCGGCCAATAGGATCGCTTTGCTAGTTCAACTGGCGCGTTCTTGTCAGTGATTGGCTAGAGCGCTGCTGTAGGTGGAGCCTCTTCTCTTATGTCTCCACAGCGCGGTTCTTCTTCCCAATGGTCTAACACTGGATTAACGTACAGGACTAACAATGGAAGTTGCTGCACACCGCCTTTAAGTTTCTCACCGCGGAGTTTTTCGGTGTTTTATAGCACAGGCTTGGAACACAGACTGAGAACTATCGTCACTGTCGTTTTTTTGTTGTTTTTTGTGGGGGACTCTGAGCCCGGAGTGATTTTTAACGCTTTTCCTGGTTTTTCGGTTGTCGAGGATCTTCACAGTCAGCACACTTCTTACTTTTGAACGTAAGTAGTAGAAATTATAGTTTGGACTATTATTAGACAGTGTGTGGTTATTTTAAACAGCGTAAATCTGATATGAACTTAAAAACAGCCTGTGAAAAATGGTGTAAATGATGTTAAGTGGTTAATATTGCCCAGTAATGGTTTTACTGTCTTATCTCCTGTCATAATGTTTACTACTGAAGATGTGTTAAAGCCTCAGTACTCATTTTATCACAATGTGTTTACCCATGTAATGTGGATATAATAGCCTGTAGGTGTGAAGAGCATTTACAGGTATTTATTTTGATAAGACTTCAGCCATGTTGTTGTTTTTTCCCCCTGAGCTGTTTTTCCTGCTCACGCACACTTTCACATAGATTTCACAGATGAGTCACTAGTGCTGTTTTACTTATTTATTTGTTTATTTAAAAAAATCACCCTTTTTTATTATTTTATTGCCATTATTACATACATGTGTGCCATGTTTGTGTATGATCTGTCCACTAATTTGGAAATAAGCTTAGTTATGGTACCTGACTCAGTTTTGCACCCAAACACAACACATGACTCTTTAGGGCTGTCATGATATCAACATTTTCATTCTCGATACCAATACTCCAACTGTACTAGTGGATCTTCTCAAATTTGAGTATTGTTTTAGATTTATTGCACTTTTTCAGATTTCAAAACATTTTTTTTATTTGAATGTCGACACTGTTTAAATAGTAATGTACTCAAACTTAAATGAAATATGCTAATAATTTGAGGTTCATGAGCTATTAGCCAAACTGATCAACATTAAAACAGTACAAAAAAAGTATTCAAATGTGTCACTTCATGTGTAATGAACAGAAAATATATGACATTGTATCTTTTTGAATTAAATTATGCACACTATGATATTCAATTTTTTACAGAAACTAGTAGATTAAAAACACTAACCATTTTTAATGTCAAATGTTTATTTGATAGAACGCAGACATATTAATAAATGTTTACAGTTTAACTGACATGTCTGTTCTTATTAAATGTAATCGCTGTAATATATACAGAACTTTTCAGCTAAATACAGTGTTAAACATAGAGTATAGAATTTATTGCCAAACTGGAGTATTGAAATGTTTCGATAATTTCAATTCTGAGTGCAACTCTATTCTACTGTATTTAAATGTACAATATCCTATTATATGTATATATTTTTTTCTATTTTGTTCACTATGTAGTATTGCTAGCTCCCATCTGATTGCTGCACTTCAGTATTATTCTACCTGTGTGTGTGTGTGTGTGTGTGTGTGTGTGTGTGTGTGTGTGTGTGTGTGTGTGTGTGTGTGTGTGTGTGTCTGTGTGTATACTTCTGTATTTCTGTGTACTGAGAGCCACAGTAAGACCAAAAACAGATCTCTTATAAGTGCAAACATGTTGGACTACAGACTAACGGTGTGCTGTAGTTATCTATTTCCTGAATGTTGTTGGACTTGTTCACCGCCATAAAGATTGATGAGTATGACCTCACTTGCTCAAGAGCTTTTGTGGTGAAATGGCTTACTGTGTAAAAGTGCTTCTTGAAGGAGACTGTGTTAGTTAATAATTGACTTTAAGCAACAATAAAAGGTGTGGCTAATGCTCTAAGACAAGTGGAGGGTTTAAGTCTCATACACAGGTAGTAGAGATGGGTGATACTACTTTTTCAATTCAGTATCTGGTAATATCAAGACAAATATACCAATACTGATACTTTTAACAGTGTTTCGTCAATGGAAACTGGTCAGCGTGAACATAAAAAAGTGTTATTGCTGCTGTCTAGGTAAGAAAAATATTACAGTTTCAGTAAAGGACAGTATTGTACTATACTTATCATAGTGTGACTAAAAACAACATCTAACATATAGTTCATGATAACATATAGTTGTGAATATTTAGTTATCAACCCACCCATCCCTTAGAGATAGTAGCCAAATGTGTCTTCAGAATTTATTATCTGTCATGTCTGAACAATGTTATCTAGGAAATGATCAACCAGCTGTCGCCAGCAGTAAGATAACTGGAAGAAAATTCAGTGAAAATGGTGTTGAACTTAATGATTTTTATTTAACCCATTCATGTCCCTCTACTACATTTATAATTAGCAACATTACATGTTCTTTTTGGTTTAAAGTGATAAAATCATACTTAGGTATGCCTTGAGCTTGTGCACGAACATTTAATAATTCTCATTTAAGTCAAAATTCACAAACAAATTGAGTTTTTTAGTAGCCTCCAATAACCAAAGACTGACCAAAATGCCATATGTATTCATTTAGGCTATATTTTACATTTACTTTTTCCACTATATTCTTTTAATTAAAAAATCTCAGGAAAGTTAAGAGGACATATGAAACATATTCCAAAGGAAATATAACATTTCAATATGGACTAATGTAGAAATAATGTACACATTTCACTGTCATTTCTTTCAGTGTGAAGACTGCGTTTTGATTTGGTAGTAGGTTAATTCTCCCTTTGGGTCTGTTGTACAATTCAGTCTTCAGCCAACAGTGAAAACAGGCTTGTCTTACAAGTCCCAGTGAGAAGTTCAGCTTGGTTGAGGAGATCAGTAAAGCAGAGAGGAGTGCCATTAAAGCCACATGCTCATGAGGACTTTGTCCTAATCCTATAACAGTGTTAGGAGAGCTAAGAGCATATATAGGACAAAGAGGGGCTTTTAAGGCAACTTGAGAGCGAAACTCGAAAAAGTGCCAGACGGCCTTCCGGTGTGTATTGACAGATGTTAATTTTCCCCTCAGGACCAGGATGCCCCAGACGACTCCATTTGCAGCCAAGTTCACTCCCAACCCTTATGGCAGCAGTCACACTCACTACAAGCCGGTGGAGGAGAGCTATGGTGGTCTTCTCTACCATGACAACAACCTTGTATCAGGCTCACTTGAGGCTCTAATACAGCACCTTGTTCCTACAGTGGACTATTACCCTGATGTAAGCATCTGTCTGTTTATCTACTGCAAACATAATACAAAAATTAAAACATTGGCTAATATTATCTGTTATATGCATTTATCCCCTTTGAATTGTAATATGAATTGAACAGAAAATTGGGCACTAATAGAAATACCATCCTTCATTTAAGGTTTGGTGTTTAAAGGCTGTCATTTTTCTTCTTATTTCAGAGGTCGTACATCTTCACTTTCCTGCTCAGCTCGCGTCTCTTCCTGCATCCGTTTGAGCTCATGTCCAGAGTGTGCTACTTGTGTGTGGAGCACCACAGAGTAGGCGACCCACAAATCGATAAGGTATGTACTATAAATACTACTGTTGTAGTCAAGACCGCTAGAGCCATGTCCAGGTCAAGACCAGGATACAAGACCCAGTAAAGAGACTGAGTCATGACATAGACC
This sequence comes from Crenuchus spilurus, assembly GCA_036984385.1. Lineage (NCBI taxonomy): Eukaryota > Metazoa > Chordata > Actinopteri > Characiformes > Crenuchidae > Crenuchus > Crenuchus spilurus. Next base: position 26,953 of record BRDA01028447.1, on the reverse strand, counting down.
ACCAGTGGCCGAGACTGAGACCAGATTAATAATAATTATATCATTAGAATGAGGTAATTCATCATATAAAAATAAAAAGAAGAAAATGTTTGTAATTACTTTGTAATTAATTTGACATATATTATAATTTGCTTTGCAGATTTGATTTTTGCATGTAGAGAAAGGTCTGATTTATTTAACTTTTATCCATTCATCCATTATCTTATCTGCTTAATCCTGGTCAGGGCTGTGGCAAGCCCCTACACAGTAAATCTGCCAGTGTTAAATCAACACTATTAGAGTTAAATTAACACTGAGAGTGTTACATTTTGACACCCTCAGTGTTAATTTAACTCTAATAGTGTTGATTTAACACAGGCAGATTTAGTGTGTACCCCTTCACCGGGCACAGGGCAGGGCATTACACGATCTTAACTAAACAGGGCACCAAAACCATTTTCTATATTAAATTTTATATACAAATTTAAATAAAATAACTATAGACTGTACTAAAGTACTACAACACTAATACACACGTACTGATTGCTCAGATTTTGTTTGTTGAAGTAAACTGTGAGTTTTTCATTAAACACCACACACGGCTGATTAGGGATTCAGTCATATATTTGTTAAGTTCAGCTCTTAACCCAGTTAGTTGCTGGTTTTGTTGATGTTAATAAAACTGATTTCTTTATTCGTGCCATTCAACTAAGTTGTAAATACACTAAAAGTGCAATTGCTTTACTGTATTGGCTTAATTTCTCTGCATTTTCAGTGCGGAGGCAGAGTATGTGGCGGAGTAGTACTTAAAGAGCTTCGGTCAGAGAGCTGTTATCATCAGTATCAGCACTCCTATAATGTCTCTCAGCCAATCAGATTGTTCTGGGTTCTGGGTCAGAACTCACTGTGATATAATAGGCAATAAACCTTAAAATCAATAACTGAATAATCAGCCTAATAATAAGGGTTAATATAGTATATTTATACATATATGTACATTTATATTACATACAGGCCTTCATTACAGTACTTACAAGCTCAATTATGATTATTTACTTGAAAATTTCTTTAACTATTTCTAAAGTGTACACTTTGTTGGCTGACAGAAACGGATCCGGGATATCGCTCCGAAGATTGTGCAGCTGCTGACTGAATGGACGGAGACGTTTCCCTACGACTTCAGGGACGAACGCATGATGCGGAGCCTGAAAGAGATGACCCACCGGTTGGCCTTCGGGGATGAGGTCAGCAGCACCCTTTTGTTCATCATTGACTGACTAGTCGGGATGATGTCATCCCTCTGATTATATCCCTCTTCATCAACCAGAGCTGGTGACATCATCGCCTGTTCATTCTATTTTCTGCTCGCGTGGATTCAGGGTCTGTCTTTGACCCGTCGCTAGGCGACACACTGTACCAGCCAATCAGATGTGTGTGTGATTTGTGCATTAGAGTCAAATATTCTGCATTGTTATCTGAATGTGTTCAGGTACTCAGCGCTGTTACAGTTATATAAAGAAATTACCGCAGCATGCTTTATGTGATTCAGAGGTCGAGAGTGCAGTCTTCACTTCTTTAGACTGCTGCTGCTGACACGTGAGAGTGAAGACACTTTGGAAACTGCTTCCTGAAGACGTGGGCAAAATATATTAAAAAAGGACTTCCATTCATTTTTTAAACTAAGGAAGCTATAAGTTTTGTTAAGTAACAACTATGAGTCATCTGCCCACATATAACAAAACACATTAAGATAATAACCTTATCATTGCTATTCCCAGAGAATGGACTGGCACTCTTTGCTGATGTCATAAACATTAACCTGAGGGTGAACCATGTTACAGTTTTAATATTTTTCTCTATAAAGGACTGAACAGATTTGTTTAATTTGTTGTGATGAAGCACATAACATATCAGGCAGTGTTATGACCATACAAGGCTTGATTTGGTTATGCATGTCTCACCTGCTTTACAATAAGGCTTACAGTAATTGCTTTTTTGCTAATTACTATCATTCTACATGAATTACAGAAGACTGATGTATAGGGCTGCCACGATTAGTCGACTAGTCACGATTATGTCGACTATTAAAATAGTCGACAACTAATTTAATAGTCGATGCGTCATTTTTGTTTTTACTTTCGTTTTCTCTCCAAACTGCTGCGTACTCACCTTTTACTGCTGCGTCTTCCTTTCTGTGCTTGACGCACATGCGCAGTAGTGATAACCGGGGTAGCCCGTGGATGACGTCACAGGACGTTATATACAGACAGGCTCAAAAGAGTACCCGCGATGGAGCTCAAAAGAGTGGGCCAAGATCATTTTAAGAAAATGAAAGAGAAACGTGTGCAATGCAATATCTGCAAGGCAAAATGTGACTTCCACGGCAGCACAACTGCGATGCACGAGCACCTGAAAAAGAAGCTGTTGTGGCTGATTGTGACAATGATGAAGAGGGACCGTCATCTCGGTAAGCTAAATTGCTAGTTAGCTGCTAAACAGAGCGTAAACGAAGAGTTAACTTGCTGCTTACTCATATTTATAGCTGTAAAAGTTAACATTAGTGATGACGATTTGATTCTTCAGCCTTAGAACACATTCATGTGTTTTCTGTAACGTTATAACAGTCATGTGTTTGACTAGCAATGCTAATGCTAACGTTTCTAACATTATGTTTCAGTGCTACATTTACACTGTATGCTAAACAGTTAAATAATTGTTTGTTGCAACAAGCTGCATATTTCATTAAAGGTTTAATGAACTATGATCTTAATAGTTTTTATTTTTAGTTAGCATATAGCTGAAATCTAATGACGCTTATATAGTAGCAGCTGCATTCTAGTGCAATAAGATGTATGTTTTATATTCAATTAATGTATGATCCGATTAGTCGACTAATCGCAAAAGTAATCAGTGATTAGTCGACTATAAAAATAATCGTTTGTGGCAGCCCTACTGATGTATGATATTACAATGTTATTCACTGTGTGCTGTGAGCATCTAAACCTATCATCCAAACGAGTGGTAGTATTTTTGGCCAAATTAAAGACACAGTAAGTGATTCTGGAGAAAGGTTATTGATATTTGCACTCATCAGCAAAAGAAGTACATCTCAGCCTTCAGTGCTTCTTCCCCAAATTCATAGACGTGCATTGTCAAGACAAACAACAGTTGGTCTTTGTGGCCATAAAACCTTTTGCAAATGTTGTACGGACAAAAATACTGATATAACCTCAGAGAAAACAATGACACAGCAAGAAATGTCATTAAGGTTAGCTCGGCTGTGTGTTATTGCAAACTGGGCAAAACAATACTGACCATTCTATGAAACAATGAAACAGCACAAATAATTTAATGTTACCCATTACAATGTTCCCATTTTACTTTAAATGGTGCAACAGTCGGAACATTTGAACAAGAAGCTTGCGATGAATTAGCCTTCAGGCTCATCAGTCTCACCACTGTTAAAGCACCTCAGCAATGTTAACATGACTCTTTGCATTTGCCTGATATGATGGCTGTTTCTCAGTCATCTCTCATCAACAGTGCTATGGATATCAGCATGTATCCCCTCCCGGTCCTCCTGTCCTGTGCATGAGCACAAACACCCCCTGTAGCTGACTGGCTGTAATATGCTTGTATAATTGTGCCTGAGCCACTTTGTTTGTTTCTCATTTACAGAGTCAGGGCTTTGATTGAACACCAGAAGCATGCAGACAGCTTTTAAATACATTGTAAGGAGCATCTCAATCAGAGTACAAGTATTATATTTAATTTGCATTATTTTGTCAGTTTCTCATACAGTCAGTGCAATGAGCTCATTGCTCTTGTGGTCTATATCCTGGACACTACGTTCACCACAGACATATCAGTGCAAATGAGGGTCAGTGTGCTAGCAAGTGAGTGAAGACGATATTAAGTGACTTCAAAGCTTCCTGTCTGTTGATGTTAAACAGCTGTCCCGGCGAGCCATGCAGAGACTGATCCAGCGCCTTTTACGCAAGCTGACCATCCTAGGACAGTATGAGGAGTCTCTGGTGACGTCCAGCACAGCAGTGGTGGCGGCAGTGGAGAAACCGGGTGGTTTGAAGGCTAAACAGCACGTGGTGCGCAGGGAGGAGTGCGTGCTGAACATCTGTGATGACCCTTTTATCCTCGCTCAGCAGCTCACACATATCGAGATGGTGAGTGTGGAAGGACTCTTCGCTGCTTTGTTATTGGTTGTCACTCTGCCTGGACAGCTAAATAATATTCTATATTTTTTTCAATGTCTATGATGCATGTAAAAAGTTGTTATTTTGATAGGTGTCATTATTAGCCCCTTGTAGAAAGGCAGTCACAGCATAACCGTTAACTAGATTTTGTTAGAATAAGTCTTTCTTCCTGTGCAATATAACTCTAATATACTTGCAATGTATTCTGTGTATCAAATTCTTCTGAGTGAAAAATGTTTAAATTGGGCCAATGATACATGCTAATAATAATTAGTGCTAATATTAAGTAATGATACTGAGTTCATGATTCCACGTTCTCACAAAACTCAACACAAATTTCAAATGAAGAATAATGATGACTGTAATCAAAGGCTAGGACCATAACCGTCATACCTCAGCAATGTGATGCCCAAGGGATTTTGGGGCTGTATGCAAAAGACCCCTGAAAATAATGTCCACTCTAGCAAATAACAGCTGGTTTTAAGAAGTAAATGCATTAACTTATTATAAACACATACAGTATATCTAATTTGTACTTTTACAGTGCCCTTGACTCATGACAGACCTACACAGTAAATCTGCCAGTGTTAAATCAACACTCTTAGAGTTAAATTAACACTGGGAGTGTTACATTTTGACACCCTCAGTGTTCATTTAACTCTAATAGTGTTGATTTAACACTGACATATTTACTGTGTAGACAGCTGCCTACCTTTACCTAATCCTAAGACCCCTGGCAGTGCCTACTGTGGTAAACCACCACCCCCCACTCCCAAACTAAACTCCATACGCCAGTAACTCCCCCCAGCTCCACTCTTAGACCATCTCTGGCAAGAAGCATACCATGCAGCCACAGCTCTACTATAACCATGTTGTTTCACATCATATTAGTGACACTAACTGGGCTGGATTGTTGATTGGTGCTGGTTATTTGCAAACTTTTTGTCTGAATAATCCTTATTGTATGGTTCACTACAGGAGAGACTCAGCTACATCGGCCCTGAGGAGTTTGTCCAGGCATTTGCTCAGAAAAGACCCTCAGACAACCACAAGGTGAGTTTTTCCTCAGTCAGGTGTTGTAAGGGAGCACTAAATGGGTTGTGAATGATTCACTGAACTAGTTCTAAATAATTTCTGCATGACATAAGACCACATGACCTGGTGGCTAAATGTGGAAAAACACTTGATTTGCTCTAATCATCCATCACTATTTATGGAACTAGTGCAGTTTGACATGGAAATGTTTTGTCTGCAGAGTTTTTTCAGTAAAAGAAGATCAAGCAATCTTGAGGCGTATGTCGAGTGGTTTAATCGATTGAGTTACCTGGTGGCAACTGAAATCTGTCTGGTGAGAGCATTTGTGGTCTGTTCTGAAATTAGATGTAGTTATAATAATGCCCATAAATGTTTCAGCCTAAATGTGGTGTTAAAGTGATGAGTTCATTCTCCAGAATGAGAGATTTATAATGCAATTCATTTCTGCCTAAATAAGCTCATACACTGAATTTTGACCTCCTCCTTTTCTCTCCTGCTGTTATTAACACTAGGCTGCCCTCTGGTGGTCATGTTGATGTTTATCTTTTAGCCAGTGAAGAAGAAGCATAGAGCTCGTGTCTTGGAGTTTTTCGTTGACGTGGCACGAGAATGCTTCAACATCGGCAACTTCAACTCTCTGATGGCCATTATTAGTGAGTCCATTGTGTTTTTAATCAAACGGATTGATTGATGTTTTACAATTAAGTACTGTTGTTCAACATAAAACTACTTACTACCAGCACAGCTTTGATTGGATTATTGCTTTATGGAAAAGTAACATGGAAAAATATGCCCCAGTGATCAGAAATTAATATTTAAAATATTTTTATTAGTAATAATAACAGTAAACAATTGTCCTAAGAAACCGTGTCATTTGTTAATCCCTTAAGTGGGCCCACACTTTAGTTTCTCCCTCTTATAAATACACAACAAAAATGTTTCACAAAAGCAGAAACAAACAAAAAATGTTATTACAGAATAATAATAATATTACATTTTTTAATCCGTATTCATTATCTTGCCATCTTAATGTGTTGACTTTAATTAATGAATTCAATGAATGTAGTTAACTGAATTAGAAATTTCCATTTTATAAATTATGTAATTGATTAAATTCCTTCAATGGGTTTTCTCCCCACAGCTGGGATGAACATGAATCCCGTGAGCAGGCTGAAGAAGACCTGGGGCAAAGTCAACACAGACAAGTTTGAAATCCTAGAGGTAAGACACTGTATAGGAGTGAGAATGAGAAAAATGCTCATCTGCAGGGATTATTGTTTACTGAAATACATACAAAATACTTTTAAACAACTGACTGATTTTTTATTTTGACAGCATCAAATGGACCCATCTAATAACTTCTACAACTACCGCACTGCACTGCGAGGAGCGACGCAGAGATCTGCTACAGCTCACACCACCAGGGAAAAGGTAGATTCAATGGCCAATTTAAAGTGCAAGTGACAAGTTTCGCTCTAAAAACATCTGGCAGACAGATGTTGAAGTGCTATAGACTTTCATAGCCCTACAACAAAACACAAAGCAGTCAGTTTATCTTCAGTCATAACTGGCCACGGTTATTAAGTTCAATTGTCTATTTTAAAGTTTCCAACAGTAGCCATCTTAATGTTTGCATCACACACTAGAACCAATAGATCTGGCTGTTTTCTCCCACACATTAAGCCATTTCTGCTGATTCCTGTGACTGTCAGGAAAAGTTGCATCAATTTGGATATTTTCTGACCAAGTGAATCCTCATATCTATATTCAGCTAAACACAGTCACACACCATTATTGTGGCACTCTAGAACATAGAACTTGTCCCATTTTTGATGCAGATACAGATTTTGTCTCATTTGTTTGCTGAACGTCATCGTACTAGAAATTGATCGTAATCATGTCTTTGTGTGTCTCTTCTCTGACACCTAACATTTTAACTGATTTTTTTACATTTTAAGCTAGCTCAGGGAAAATGAGGAAAATCAGGGAACAATCGGTTCAACAGAATAACACAAAAATAACCAGGCCTCTAGGAATAGAGTCCTACCTCAGAAAATTTTCATTTTTGGCCCCCGAGAGTCTCAGCAGGCTAAGACACTGACACTATGACCAGAGGATCGCGAGTTTGAATCCCGGTCATGCTGTGTGCCATCAACAGCTGAGTCCAAGAGAGCAAAAATTGGCCGTGCTCTCTCTGGGCGGGCAGATGACACTCTCACTCTCCCCATCACTCACACATTGCAGTTGGCTCAGGCATTTACTGATGGGTCCATTTGAAACTAGAGACCCTGCACTTTCCTCCGAGCGCGTTGGTTCCCCAGTGACGGTGTATCAAGCGGTAGTTTGAAAAGAGGCTGACTGGATTGCATGCAATGGAGGAGGCATGTGCATGTCTTCACCCTCCCAGAGTCAGTTACAGTGCAAAGTGAAAGAGAAAGCCACTAATAGGTTGGATTAATTGGCGATTACCACATTGGGAAAAGTGGGTAAAAATTTAGGGGAAAAAAGAAAAAGTTCATTTTTGTTCATAATTTAGTTGCAAAATGTCAACTGTCATATATTTAACATTCATTAAATGTAAATTGACATATTTCAATCCTTTTTATTGTTGGCTTTTTGTTTAAAATATGGCTTATACCTCAGAAACAAAGAATCCCAAAATATTATATTTCATTTGGAGTTTTTGAGTAAATTACTATTGAAACAGTATCAACATTATAACAAAAAATATTAAATATGTCACATGAATATAAAATATACAAGTCTGGACACACATTCTGAACATTCAGTGGTTTTTCATTAATTAAAAATGTTCTACATTGTAGATTAATACTAAAGACATCCCAACTATGAATAAATACATCTGTAATTATTTAGTAAACAAACAAGTAAACAAACTACAATATGTTTATATTTGACATTCTTCACAGTAGGCACCTCTTGCTTAGATGCAGCTTTCTTGTCATTTTCTCAGTCAGCTTTATGAGGTAGTCACCTTGACTACAGAGTTTGTGTAATTCTCCGTTCTTTACGTTCAGTACTTGAGAACTGTTCTGTGTCGACAATTGACTTTCGGTAAAGTCCACTGATGGAGTATTTCGACTGACTCTTTTACTGT
>BRDA01028447.1:1250-18600 GCA_036984385.1 Crenuchus spilurus | reverse complement strand
TGTCATTTTCTCAGTCAGCTTTATGAGGTAGTCACCTGAAATGGCTTTCAGTTAACAGCTGTGTCTTGTCAAGAGTTCATGACTTGCATTTCTTGCCTCTTAATGTGTTTGAGACATCAGTTGTGTGTTTACTTTGAAGTAAAATCTAAAACATGTTTTGGTTTGTTTAACACTTTTAAGTTTACTACATGATTCCTTATGTGTCCCTTTGTAGTCTGGATGACTTCAGCATCCAAATAAAAACAGTGAATGAGAATTAAATTTTATATATTTAATTAACTAAAAATTCAATAATTTCTGTTCTAAATATTTTAGTGTTATCACTGAAATTCCAACATTCATCCTGAACTTGTGCTCTTTCCTCAGATTGTTATTCCTTTCTTCAGTTTGTTCATTAAGGACATTTACTTCCTTAATGAGGGCTGTGCCAGCCGACTGCCCAATGGTCACATCAATTTTGAGGTAAACAAAGTGTACTGAGTAGGTTAGTAACCTGAACAGGGCTGTATTTATAGTTTAGGTTTATTGTTTGACACAAAATCACCTGCTGATTGCAAAATTGAAGCTTCATTCTAGCTGCTGTATTTGCCATTTGTAACAGTTTGTCAAAAACAATTGAATTAAAAATTTTATTAATCATCAGAATGCACTAATATTTGTTGTCTGTGTAGAGCTGTTTTAGGTTTACCATGAAAACAATTGCTGTTTAATGTGTTTTGAAACCAAAACACTTCATTTCTGTGGTTACTCACCTGTTTCTCATTTTGGTAACAGAAATTCTGGGAGCTGGCCAAGCAAGTGAGTGAGTTTCTGTCATGGAGGCAAGTGATTTGCCCGTTTGAGAGGGACAGGAAAACCCTGCAGTATCTCATCAGTGTCTCTGTCTTCACAGAGGACGGTGAGTTCAGTGATTTGCAGTAACAGAAAGGTTTTATCAACAGTATTGCATATGGAGTTAATACAAAACTTATCTCCAAAAAGTAGAATATGGTGAACACATTCATTTTTGTTCTTAATTTTATTCAAAAAGGTAAACTGACATATATTTTATATTCATTACATCTAAAGTGACATATTTCAAGTTTTTTTGTTAATGTTTGAGTAGAAATGTATTCAAAATAATAATTTGAGATTCTGGATTTCTGCTATAAGCAACATTAAAATGTGAAATATGTCATTTTAAATCTAATGAATATAAAATATGAAAGTTTACAGTTTTTTAATTAAATGATTAGATTCTAAACTTTTTCACAATATTGTAATTTTTTAATATGGCATTGCAGGCTGAAGGGTTGCATCTAAATTTTTAACTAGTTCAGTGAAGAGATGCAGACACTTCAAAAATTAGATGTTTTGAGATCAAAATAGGTCTCCTATGAGATTTGTGAAGAACCAAGGAGATTTTTGGGACCTGTTTCCAATTAGATTAGACTACACCACATTGACAAAAGTATTGGGACACATAAGAAATAATTTATTCTTCTGAAATCAAGGGTATTAAAATGCGTTGCCTGGCTTTGAGGATTTGATTGCATTCAGCAACAAGAGTGTTAGTGAGGTCAGGATGTTGAAGAATCACCACTACCACCTCATCCCCAACTCATCCCAAAAGTATTGGATGGAGCAGAGAACAGAGTTCCACTGCCGAGTATAGTGGGTCTTTGCAAAATGCCAGCAAGAAAGAAAGTTTTTGTCTGTTGACCTTCAGGGCTTTGCAGAGTGTTAGTCACAAGGGATCTCCCCATGTCAAATGATGGTGAAATCTTTTACTTTGACTTTTAAAAGTAAATCCCCAAGCATCCATCAGGGGAGCACATGTGCTCCAACACCTCCCAATTGTACAATTTCTGACTTAAACTAAACTTAAAGTGGAACCTCAGTTATCGTTTGTCCCAGTTATCATCCATCCGCCCGGTTTTGGGCTGCGTGTCCACATGACTTGCCAATAATTTCACAAAAACAAAGCATCCACCCACGCATTCATCGTTCCAACTGACTTTGTTTCTCGTTGTTTCTCTGACTTTTTTCTTGTTGTTTCTCTGGCTTTGTTGCTCATTGTTTCTCTTTGTTTCTTGCTGTTTCTCTGGCTTTCTCTCTTGTTCCTATGGTTTTGTTTCTCATTTCTCTAGCTTTGTTTCTTGTTACTTCTCTGACTTTGTTTCTCGTTTCTCTGGTTTTGTTTCTTGTTGCTTCTCTGACTTTGTTTCTCATTTCTCTGACTTTGTTTCTTATTGTTTCTCTGACTTTGTTTCTCTTGGTTTCTCTGACTTTGTTTCTCTTTGTTACTCTGGCTTTGTTTATCGTTGTTATGACTTTGTTTCTTGTTGCTTCTCTGACTTTGTTTCTTGTTGTTACTCTGGCATTGTTTCTCATTGTTACCCTGGCTTTGTTTCTCTGGCTTCCCTTACCAAAAAAAAGTATACGTTGAGTACATGTTATTAAGTATACTTAAGTATAATAAAAGTATTTCCCTAAGTGTACTTTTATTTATACTTAATTATACTTAATAGCATGTACTTGTTTCTCGTTTCTCTGGCTTTGTTTCTTGTTGTTACTCTGGCGTTTCTCATTGTTACTCTGGCTTTGTTTATAGTTGTTTCTCTGGCTTTGTTTCTTGTTGTTTCTCTGGCTTTGTTTCTCATTGTTACTCTGGCTTTGTTTCTTGTTGCTTCTCTAACTTTCTCATTGTTTCTCTGGCTTTGTTTCTCGTTATTTCTCTGGCTTTGTTTCCTGTTGTTACTGTGGCTTTGTTTCTCGTTGTTTCTCTGGCTTTGTTTCTTGTTGTTACTCTGACTTTGTTTCTTGTTACTCTGACTTTTTTTCTCGTTTTTCTGGCTTTGTTTCTCGTTACTCTGGCTTTGTTTCTCGTTGTTTTTCGTTGTTTCTCTGACTTTGTTTCTCTTTGTTTCTCATTGTTACTCTAGCTTTGTTTCTTGTTGTTTCTCGTTGTTTCTCTGGCTTTGTTTCTCATTGTTTCTCTGGCTTTCTAGATCACAAAAAACAGTGTAAACCTGTAAGAGTGATGTTAAATGTTCATTTACCCATTTCATTAGTCTTTTGTATTTATTTCTCATTGTGTTCTGTATGTAAAACTATAGTCATTCTATATAAAATGTATTTTTGTTAATATTTTGAAGTGTCTGGAACAGATTAATTGGATTTACATGATTTCTTATGGGAAATATTGCTTCAGTTATCATTTGTTTTGATTATCAGGCACTTTAGAACAGATTAATGACAAAAACTGAGGTTCCACTGTATTTTGTCAGTCAGTTAAATATGTACTTGATGTGCTGAGTCATATTCAATTAATGTTTTTAAATAAAAAACATAGCTGTTCATATAAATTAAATTAGCTTTAATTCAAACCAGCCTCTGCACTTTGCTAGTTTTACAGTTTTACCTGTTAAATATGACTATATCTGCTACTAATAACAACAAAATCTATTTTATTCATCTGCCTTTGGATAGCTTGAGATTACTAGCTCCAATATGTTTTTTTTGTTGGTTGTGACTGGCTTGTCTTAACCCTTACAGAACTACAGCTGGCCTCATATGAGACTGAAGGTCCAGAGAACAACCTGGAGAGAGATACTCGCCGCTCCCTCAGGTATTGACTCACGTCATTTCACTGCATTGTTAAAAAGGAAGAGCTTCAGCTTAAACCTTGCACTTCTAAAACATTTCTAAAACAAGTTTTAATTAGAGCGGTACTAGAACTGCATCATTATATTTTCATATAAGGCTGTGTTCAGACTGTAAATCCTATTTGTTTCACAAATCTGAGATGACTGTCCGCATTACTTACAAGTAATCAGATTGGATTTGTGTGCCCAAACATCACAAACCTATCTGCCTGGGTTGTTGTGGTAATGACAATGGAATCAATAACTACAGTCATGCTGGTGATGTGGCTTCAAAGTTGCCAAGTTTGCTGTTTTTCCACAGAATTGGGCTATTTATTTGAATGCAGTTGTGGGTAAAATTAATACAGTGGTGGGGTGTTGGTTATTGGAATACTTAAAAAATTACCATGACCACCAAAAAGCTCTCACAGTAACACAGTTTAAAAAAAGAATAGTGGTGGAGATGGTGCTGGTTCAGTCGAATGGGATTTGAAAACGGATTAGAGCAGAGTAGAAGGAAATGTAGAAGGTGTCCTGTTTCCTTCTTTACCCAAACAATCATGAATAACATTTAAATTTTTAATATGTCAACATTTTTTGCCTGTTTCAAATTTGACTAACTTCACCTATTTCTAGGCCAGTCTGACAGTTTGATGACATATTTTATCTGTATTGCAGATCGTCTCTCAGCAGGATGTGAGTGGTTTTGGAGGCCCTGAGCAAAGAGGATTTCTCCATAAACAAAGACTCAACGACTGCCCACTGATGAAAGACTTTAATTTGTAAAAAGGATTTCTGTATGAATTTTCTTCTCCTGTTGAAGGATGTGAGGCTGGATTCTCATCACAACACCGTCATTATGTTAAAGGAAACCTGCTCATCTTGTACCTCATGTAAAATGATTTGAATAAGCTTCAACTTGTGTATCTTAAGCATATCTTATCTGGGATGAATGAAGAGTGTGTCGCTGGCTGACCTCTTCCATTATGCTATGTAAGCTTTCTGTTGTGGGTTTTTTTTTGTACTTTCAAAAAGTAATTCTAGTTTTGTGTGTGTGACAGTATCATATGATGGTTTTGTATGTTTTTGTGACCTGATGTATGTTTATAGCCAGAACACTGCCTTATAAAGAAGCTCTAACATTAACAAGCCTTTTTGTCTTCAATACTCTCTACTTTGTTTTATATTCTTATTATATTTATTTTAATGTGCAGTAATATTTCACTATTTGTATTTTCACTTCACTATTTATTTCATTGCACTAGTATTTTAAAAGCTCCTTTAACTCCACCTAGTGTTCAAAAATAAGGATTGCATTGTCTTAAAGGGCCCATATCCCTATATTTTCTTGTATATTATTTTTTTTTTATTGTAAATTATTATATGTATCATTTGTCTTGAACACCACAGTGTGTGTGTGTGTATATATAAATAGTCTGCACAATCACACATGCCAAAAAGATCTTTTATTATTTAAAATAAAATAATACAACATAAATTGGTTTTCCTGTATAAACCACTGCATGAAGCAGGCCGTAAGCAATGCACACTTAAACACAATGCAAAATCTTTATCTCTCAGAACAGGGAGATTCTAATGTATTTAGCTACTTTAAGTTGTACCCATTGCTGATACAGATGTACAGCTTGTCTATTCACTGTAGAGAAGTACTACTAAACATGAACTAATGGCACCATGTCTAATGCCAGGAGTGGGCTAGAGGCGTTTAAAGCCCCCCAGCATTGAGCTGTGGAGCTGTGTTTTCTGGAATGATGGCGCTTCATCCAGTACTTTGGGGATTGAAGATGAGGTTGAGATTGATGACCGTTGTCTGTATAGTGCTTTAGATCAATAGCTGAATAGCCTGAAGTCTATGTATGACATCCTACACATGAGAGCTCATGTGACGTGAGAGGTGATGTCGCTCTCTGAAGCCTTCATCACAGACTGGACACCTCAGCTTCATCTCACTGTGCTGCTTCATCTGCTCTGCTGACCTCTTGTGATGGGACCTCATGTGCTGCACCAGATCTGATGTCATGTGAAAGGAGAGGCTGCATTTGGCACACCAGTTTTGTGCAGGCAAGCTCAGTGGAGAGAGGACAGCGGGTAAGAGAGAACATTCAGCCTGCAGAGTCTTGGACCACAGCCCTGATTCATAAACAAGAGCTTGTTGTTTGAGGAGACTACTGGAGACTGCTGAAGCCTGGGGTTTAGTTACCAGGGCTGCAGCCATGCTGTTCACAACAGGACTGACTCCCTGACTAAGTCTGAGTGTCATGGCCAGATTAGTTATTCGGGACATAGACCGCGGTGGTTGGATGAAAGCACTTTTCTCCTGGTCTGATACAGCACTGGGCACTTTTTGAGGTCCCGTGCCCTTGATGTTGCCATGGCAGTTTGTTGTCCATGGCAAAGAATGTCTACCTTCATTGTTCATGCTGATCTCGCTGCTACTAGACTCAAGGCTGGAGCTGGACAAAAGCCTACTCTTCATGAATGCTGCTCTCACTCTTTTACACGGACGAGAAAATAGATCCTCTTCATCACTTTCCTCTGACTCAGAGTCAACAGAGTGTCTCCTCATGTCCCTTAACGAGCTCTTCTCCAGGTTCTTGGCCAAATTATGGAAATCCATCGATGGTTTGTTCTGTGCTGTGGAAGAGCTGGACTTCCTAAATCTCTCTGATGTTTCAGTGCAGAGGAACCTCTGATGAGCCAACAGGGGGAACTCAAACAGAAAGCTCTGTCTGCAATAAGAGCATTTGTATCCTAAAAGAAAAAGATCATTTTGGATTAATTCATATATGAGGTGACCTCTTAGACCGTGTTCACACTGCAGGCAAATTGGATTTGTTTCTCAATTCAGATCTTGGCCACTGTGCTGCAGCCAGTTTCAGGGTGTTGGTAAGCTTCTTGTAGCCTTGGCCATCTTCATGTAGCGCAACAATTAGTCTGTTAAGATCCTCAGAGAGTTATTTGCCATGAGGTGCCATGTTGGAACTTTCAGTGACCAGTATGAGAGAGTGTGAGAGCTGTACTACAAAATTGAACACACCTGCTCCCTATGCACACCTGAGACCTAGTAACACTAACGAGTCACATGACATTTTGGAGGGAAAATGACGAGCAGTGCTCAGTTTGGACATTTAGGGGTGTAGTCTCTTAGGGGTGTACTCACTTTTATTGCCGGTGGTTTAGACATTAATGGCTGTATATTGAGTTATTTTGAGGGAAGAATAAATGTACACTGTTATATAAGCTGCACACAGACGACTTTTCATTGTGTCAAAGTGTCATTTTGTCAGTGTTGTCCCATGAAAATATATACTTAAATATCTGCAGAAATGTGAGGGGTGTACTTACTTTTGTGATACACTGTATATATATAAGATTTAACTACAAATGATCCTCGCACTTCTGTCACTCTGGATTTGACTCATTTGTTATTGGTCACTTTTCAAATGACGTAAAAGGCACTTTGAGATCCGTTTTGAGTGTCCAGAGCATCCGGATGATTGTAATCACATTTCAAACCACCTGAATGTGTTTAAATAAAAGCCAGGAGCTTAACACTAAATATATTTTATTACATGGCCATAGCTACCTTTATTGGTCTTCTGAGCATGTGTCAGGCCCAGGAGCTCAGTCAGATCTTTGCCGTACCAAACCAAAAGCTCTGAGTTCTTGGAGATGTTCTTCATGGCTCGATAAAACATACGCCCATCTTTCACACAAGCCTCCAAATTCTGTTCCTCTGCATTCCGGGCTGAACGTACCAACCGCAGCCAAACTGGACCTTCCCCAAAGACACTGGGCATGGAGGTTTCCACCTGTAATACAAAAAGGAAGATGTATAAACCTATACACTGACTGGCCACTTCATTAGGTACACAGAGCTGTATTTACACTCACTGTACATTTTAGCTCCACTGATCATACAGGTTCATGTTGTAGTTCTGTAGACAGTAGTCCATCTGTTTCTCTGTTTATTATGTTCTGTGTGCACTGCAGTGACACTGATGTGGTGGTGGTGGTGGTGTGTTGGTGTGTGTTGTGCTGACCAAAAAAGAAGAGCTGCTGATGTTTTTAAGCCCCCAATTCTTTTTAAAATGACAAACACAATCTCTGCAGCAACAGATGAGCTGCTGTCTTTGTCTTTACATCTACAAGGTGGACCATCAAGGCAGGTGTGTTTAACAGAGTGAACAGTGAGTGGACACAGTGTTTAGCATCTCCCACAGCTCTACTGTGTCTGATTAGGGCAACACACACTAACACACCACCACCACATCAGTGTCACTGCAGTGCTGAGAATGATTCACCCCAAATAACAATATTTCTTTGAACCATCACATAATACACCTGCAGATTAATAATATTAAGAATCACGTGATTCAGTGCGATAATGTTTATTAATTACTGTTCACTCTATAAAAGTTTCATGTCAGTGGCTTTGCTTAATATTTTGATAAGTAATCCAAACATCGTTCACAACATTGAAAGCCTTGAAAGTAATTTTATGCTTTATACAAAGAAGGTGTAGACTCACCTGGTGTGTGTAAGCTGTTGTATGCCTGTCTGAGCACCTGAGGGCTATAAAGGCTATGCTGTCACCCAGTGAAATATGCTGGGGGTCACATGGTCCAAAAAGTGCTCCAGCTGGAACATCACAGGAGGTGTGAATACTCAGCAGTGTGTCAACAATCATCATCCAGCTATTGCTCATGTCTTCTCCACCCTGAGAAATACAAATAGCCAGTAATAAGAGAATCTGACCGTACTCAAAGTACTGATCCCTGTCACTTTCCTCATTGCTCCTGTGTTCATTATAGAGGTCCCGCTGTGGTGCGTTGATTGCTCTGTAGCTCTTGTCAGAGTCTTTGTATCCCTCTGGCATCAATGGCCCATGTGGCACCACTGTTATGCTGAGGAGAGGCACTCAGTGTACCTTCACTGCAGCAGCTCTACAACATCCCACAAAGTTAGTGGTTTATGAGACGCTGCCTTCACCATGCTTCACCTGCTACACTATTATCATGCACTTTTGTACATCAGTCACATCACATCTTTTGTCCATAATGATGGTTTTGCACTCTGCCACACATGACTGGTGTGCTCAATTATTTATACAAACAGCTAACCTTCTTCACTGAGAGAGAGAGAGAGAGAGAGAGAGAGAGAGAGAGAGAGAGAGAGAGAGAGAGAGAGAGAGAGAATAAAATATAAAGCAGTTTACCATTGATTCCCGTATCCTGGAATTGGCCCTCCAAATCCCTTTTTCATGCATTCACTAGAGTGATGATGATGATGATGATGATGATGCCTCCAAGCCCGACACACTAACCTCCGTTCAAGAAGATGCAGAGATCCTCTTTTATCCCTGACCCTGTCTCAGCCCCCCCCCATATTGTAATAAGCCACACCCCTTGTGCCAGGATTGGCTAATAGCACCCTTGTCCTCCTATTGGCTTGGTGGAATATGTAGGGGGGATAACATTATACTCTTTGGTATGAGGTGCCACATGCCTTTCCTTACTTCTTTCTGGGTCACTGACCTTTGCTGACCTCCATCACTACAGGCCCTAAGTATGCTTGTTGGCTCAAACTCCAAAGCATCATTGCAGAGATTGGTTGGAGCTCAGTGTCACACTCATTACTGTCACACTGACACCAGTCTGGTGTCTTAATGAACCGTGAGTGGTACTCTGGCTTCAGGCTATGGGCTATAATAACCTTTCACCCTTCAGTGTCCAACCCTTTGGTTAAAGAAAATTAAAGTCAGAGGCACCACTGGCCTTGTTTTTGGTGATGAATGGTATTAAATGTTTACTATGAAAATGACCTTATTTGGTTATGCTGTCTAATAGAGTATTAACTTGATTAACACAGAATGATTATTTTTGGCTTGTATTTTCACTCACAAGACAAAACTTAAAGCCAATAAAACCAATTTAGCTTATTTATGTTGTACAAATTTTGATAGTTGGATAAAATAACTAAAAAAGATGAATTAATAATCCCTATTATTTATATATCTGACTATTAATCATTGAGTGTTTCTTTGTTTCATTTGTCTTATGTTCCACAGCTACTTATTCACTTTATATGACATGAGCTATTGTGAGAACCATAACCCTGGGAACACATATGACCCTAAGAACATAAGACCCTGAGAACATAGCTCCCTAAGAACATAGGACCATGAGAAAACAGACCTTTGCTAATAAAGAACCCTGATGACTTAAGACCCTGAGATAATAGGACCCAGAAAATATAGCATTTTTAGAATACAGCACCCTGAGAAAATAAGACCCTGGGATCACAAGACCCTGAGAACATTGGTTCCTGGGAACATAGAAGCCTGAAAACATATGACCTTGAAAACATAGTACCCTGAGAAAATAGAACCCTACAAATATATGGCCCTGAGAGGACCCTGAGAACATTGGACCTTGAGGACAAAGGACTGGACCTTGAGTTAATATACCTCTATAAACAAAGAACCATGAGAACATAGGGCCATGAAAACATAGCACCGAAAGAATATAGCACCATAATAATATAGAGGCCTGAGACTATAAGGTCTTGAGAACATAGGACCCTAAAAATATACAGTGAGGAAAATAAGTATTTGCACAACCTGCGAATTTGCAAGTTCTCCCACTTAGAAATCATGGAGGGGTCTGAAATGTTCATCTTAGGTGCATGTCCACTGTGAGAGACATAATCTAAAAGAAAACATCCAGAAATCACAATGTATGATTTTTTAATCATTTATTTGTGTGTTACTGCTGCAAATAAGTATTTGAACACCTGTGAAAATCAGTGTTAATATTTGGTACAGTAGCCTTTACAGAGGTCAAACGTTTCCTGTAGTTTTTCACCAGGTGTGCACACACTGCAGCAGGGATTGTGGCCCATTCCTCCACACAGATCTTCTCTAGATCAGCCAGGTTTCTGGGCTGTCGATGAGAAACACGGATTTTGAGCTCTCTACAAAGATTTTCTATAGGGTTTAGGTCTGGAGACTGGCTAGGCCACTCCAGAACCTTGATATGCTTCTTACAGAGCAACTCCTTGGTTATCGTGGCTGTGTGCTTTGGGTCATTGTCATGTTGGAAGACCCAGTCATGTTTAGCTTCTTCCATTTTCTAATAATTGCTCCAACAGTTGATCTTTTTTCACCAAGATGCTTGGGAATTGCCCCGTAGCCCTTTTCAGCCTTGTGGAGGTTTACAATCTTGTCTCTGGTGTCTTTGGACAGCTCTTTGGTCTTAGCCATGTTAGTAGTTGGAGTCTTACTGATTGTGTGGGGTGGGCAGGTGTCTTTATGCAGCTATCGACCTCAAACAGGTGCTTCTAATTTAGAATAATAAGTGGAGTGGAGGTGGACTTTTTAGAGGTGGACTAACAGGTCATTGAGGGCCAGAATGTTTGCTGATTGGCAGGTGTTCAAATACGTATTTGCAGCAGTAACACAAAAATAAATTATTAAAAAATCATACATTGTGATTTCTGGATTTTTTCTTTTAGATTATGTCTCTCACAGTGGACATCTAAGATGAACATTTCAGACCCCTCCATGATTTCTAAGTGGGAGAACTTGCAAATTCACAGGGTGTTCAAATACTTATTTTCCTCACTGTATAGTCCTGAGAACATAGAGTCCTAAGAACATAGAGCCTTGAGAATATAGCACCCTGGGAAAATAGGACCCTGAGAAAGTAGGATCTTGGGGACAAAAGACTCTGAGAATATAGCAATGTTCTGATTAATGATCAGCAATGCTGAGGACAGTGACAAAGTACTAACACACAGAGTAACAACATGAAGCAGAGTTTGTAACTTGCTCAGTTGGCCATAGACATGGTCAGACTAAACCAGTGCACTGCCTCCACACATGTGGGATGGGCTTAACACATGACTTGTATGTGTGTGTGTGTGTGTGTGTGTGTGTGTGTGTGTGTGTGTGTGTGTTTGGGTTTCGGTAGGGTCACTCATGGTGTGCAGGAGGTGGTCAGTGTTCACACAAAAACAGTCGTCTGCCCACCCAATGAGAAATCACAGAGAAAAAAGAATGTTGTGCGCAACAGTGAGCAGCGTTGTGGAGGGGCCGCGCATGCGCACTGTGTCGATACCAGAAGGCACAAGTTCATTAGTCCGGCGCGCGCTGCTTTCTCGGTTTCAGGCCACATTAAAGCGCGGATTTTAGAGCTCTGCACGTGCAGAATTCTACACCTGACATGCGGACCAGCGCGAGTGCGCTTTTAGGGAGCACACCAGGTCGCGAGCGCGTCGTCACGCGGGACTGAAGGCGTGTGTGTGTGTGTGTGTGTGTCAGGCGGAGATGCGGCTCGTGCAGCTGCTGGTGATGGCGCTCTGGCCGCTGCTGGCTAAAGCAGAGGAGGGGTCCTGCCATGGAGCGTTTGATCTGTACTTTGTGCTGGACAGGTGAGTTATTCATAATAGCCCCAACTCTCATTCATAATCCCCCCCCGATCTACAAACCCCCGTTTACAGAAAAGTTAGGAGACTTTCTAAAATGCAAGAGTATCAGAATATCATGACCTGGTAGTGGAATAACCAGCCTTGGCTCAGAGTGTTCTCTCACTGGTGATCACTGACACTTTTCTCATGACTCCAGTGTTCATTATAGAGGTGAACTGGTCCACTGTGTGTCAGTTGCTCTGTACCACTTGTTGGAATTCTTCCTCTCTGGCATTGGTGTCCATGGTGCACCACTGTTACGCTCTCAGTCCACCTTCACTACACACTGTAAAATTATTTGTTAACTCTTAACTTAGTGAAGTCATCTTTTTGCTTAGACTTGCTTAAGTTTACATAAAATGTCATGTCTTTACAACATAACTGAGTCTAAGCAAAAAGTCGACTAAGTTAAGTAGAATCAACAAATATGTTTTACAGTGCAGCAGCTCTACAACATCCCACAAAGTTAGTGGTTTCTGGAATGCTACCACCACCATGCTTCACCTGGTACTCTTTTATCATGTCCTTTTGGACATCAGTCACATCACATTCTTTGTCCATGATGATGGTTTTACACTCTGATACAACTGACTGGTGTGCTCATGACAATTGTGACATCCCAGTGAGTTCATTCCAAACCAGGGGTGGCCATAATATTCTGAAATGATCATGTGTATAATATAATATGCAATAAAAGCTGAAATACAGAATGTAATTTGTTAATTCACTTGAACCTTTATCAGACAAAAGGACAAAGATTTTCAGTATTTTAACTCTGTTAAATATAAACACATTTAGAAATCGATGCCTTTAACACACTTAAAAGTTGGGACAGAGGCATGTTTACTACTGTGTAAGATCACCTTTTAATTATATATTTGGGAATTGAAGATGCTAATAGATGCAGTTACACAAGAGGACTTTTTGCCTATTTTTGCTGTTTACAAGACAAGACTGCTCAACTGTTGTCTGATTCTCTGCTCCAAACATTATGAATAGGTCTGTCAAACACACACACTCTGTGTCTACAAATCCACACTGTTGTAACATGTGCAGAATGCGGTCTGGCATTGTCCTGCTGAGTTCCTGGGAAAACACATTGTTTTGATGGCAGCATATTTCTTGCCAAAATACCAATATAAGCTTCCACATCAATGGTATCTTCACATATATGCAGGTTACCCATGCAGAGGGCACTGATGCCCCCCATGCCACCACAGAGGCTGTTTTTTGCACTTTTTGTTGGAAACAGTCTGGATAATCATTTTCATCTTTGGCATGTAAAATCCAATATCCGTTTTTCCTAAAAGAAGCTGAAATGTGGACTCGTCTGACCATGGAGCATTTTTCTAATGTCATTTGGTCCATCTTAGATGACTTCAGGCCCAGAAAACTTGCCAGCATTTCTAGGTAAAATTAATATCTGGCTTCCTCGTTGTGTAATACAGTTTTGTTTCTTGACGCAGTGGAGGACTGTGTTAAGTGACAATGATTTTCCAAAGTGCTCCTGAGCCCATGTAACTATTCCCATCATTATAGCGTAACCATTTTGCCAACAGTAGCCAATGAAGGCACGATAGCCACCCACATTCAGCAGCTGTTTCCTCTTTTGTCCTTTACAAACAAAGATCTCCCCTGACTCCCTGAATATTTTCATGATGTTTTGAACTGTAGATGATGAAAGTCAAGTTTGGCCTAAAGTGGTGAAGCCATCCTTGCTTGTAAAGACTAAGTCTTAGTTGGCTGCACCTTTTATACTCCATCTTGATGACCTCTCCTGTTAAAGGTTATACTGTTAATTGTGGATCCTTCCAGAACTGTGTTAATTGTACTTTCCAGTGTTACTTTGCCTCTGTCCTAACTTCTGTATTTTATTGATCACTATAAAAGTGGTATGTTTATATGTTATAGTAATATGGCTCATATGGATTATATTTATGTAACATCCTAAATATAATAACTCTTAAAAAGAACATCTTCAGTGACTGAAAAGTAAAAGGTTTACCCAAATATGTTTGTCCTGTTTGTTGTATATAAAGACATTTTTGCCTTGAACGCCTGCACCCTACTCTCCTCCGAGATCTTAAAATTCTTCACATCTTTAGTGTGTCTATAATAAGAACACTAGTGATGGTAGTGCAGTTGACCAGCTATTTTCAGTTAGATTTTTTTTCTTTTGAGGCCTAACACAGTGGCCTTCTGTAGCACGTTAGAGCCCTTATAAGGGCCTGTTTATTTCACAAAGGCATGAAAACATTGGCCATCGTTCCAGGTCTGGAAGTGTGTCGAACAACTGGATGGAGATATATGAATTTGTGGAGCAGCTCACCCACCGTTTTGTAAGGTAAGTAGATTTAGGCCTTAACTTTTGTTTCCAGAGTGAATCTTGGCAAAACAACTGACTTGAAGAGGTTCTGAGTGGTGCTTCACTAGCAAGTACCAAACATCAACACAGGGCAGGACAAACCACACAGTCAGGGGAAACATCCAGGGCAACCATCGTGAACATGTGTGAGACTAAATATAAGCTTAATAGTGGATTACTATGTTTAACTGCAGACATTTTATGGCTTGTGTGTTAGTGTAGTGTAGACTGTGGCTGTGTGACCCAGTTATGGTGTATGTTAAGACCTGGTGGTAATGGCCCTAAACCTTGTATGGTCACTGTAGTAGTTTTGTAGTAGTAATTACATCAGTCTACATGCTACAATGTTTTAAATATGATCTGTATAAAGTCGATGAGCTGACACACATTTATGCTTGACTTTGTTCAGCATCACAATAGTTTGTAATTTGCATTATTTTTTATATTTACTTGTACACATGGACCATGTGGTGGGTGTTTCTTTTTGCTCATTCTCATAATTATGGTATAATTCATAGTGGTTTCTACATAATTCATAATAGCTACAAGATCATTTTTAATAGTTTTACTGAATAAATAATAGGAGCTACAAAATAATAGTGGTTAATGGATAATTCATAGTGGTTACTGAATTATTAATAGTTGTTACTGGATAATTCATAGTGATTACTCTATAATTCATAGTGATTACTGGATAATTCATAATGGTTTCTAGATAATTCATAGTGGTTAATGAATCATTAATAGTGGTTACTGTATAGTTCATAGTGATTACTGGATAATTCATAATGGTTTCAGGATCATTCATAGTGATTACTCTATAATTCATAGTGGTTGCTGTATAATTTGTAGTGGTTACTGGATAATTTATAGTGGTTAGTGGATAATTCATAATGGTTTCTGAATCATTCATAGTGGTTACTGGATAATTCATAGTGGTTACTTGATAATTCATAGTGGTTAGTGGATAATTTATAGTGGTTAGTGGATAATTTATAGTGGTTAGTGGATAATTTATAGTGGTTAGTGGATAATTCATAATGGTTTCAGGATCATTCATAGTGATTACTCTATAATTCATAGTGGTTACTCTTTAGTTCATAGTTGTTACTGAATAATTCATAGTGATTACTGGATAATTCATAGTTGTTAGTAATAATTCATAGTGATTATTGGATAATTTATAGTGGTTTCAGGATAATTCATAATAAATACTGAATCATTCATAATAGATACTGAATGATTCACAGTTACTGAATATTGTAGAGCAGTCACTGAATAATTCATAGCGGTTACTGAATTATTCCTAATACATACTGAATAACTGATAGTAGATGCTGGACAGTGTATAATAGTCACTGAATAATTGAGTTCAGGAGAGTGACACCCTCTTCTTGTGTCTTTACTCTTACAGTCCAAAGATGAGGGTCTCGTTCATAGTCTTCTCCTCTAAAGCTGAAGTGATTTTACCCCTCACTGGAGACAGGTATGTTTGTAATTCTGCTCTTATTCTTTTATCAGCATACATAACTAAAACTCCTCAGCAGTGTCCCACCCTGCACTGTTTACGTCCAGCACTAATCTAAACTCTCTAAACTCTGCTGGATGATAGATTTCCGGAGGATGATGTAATTAGTCTCTAAAAAGCCCTACTCGGCCTGTTCCTAAGAGGGATGTAATGTATGCTGATGTTCCTGCCAGTCCTGCACAGTTAGCAGATTTGTGTTCTTTGTGAAAGAGACTTTGCACAGATTTGGAATGTAGATACTTCAGCAGTGATGAAGTCTAACTGAATGTCTCTGCTGTAGTTCCCTTAACTGAATCCTGCAGTTATGAAGCTACTTATGTCATTTTAGGCCTTCTATTGAAGTGGGCTTGGAGCGTTTGAGTAAGATTAAACCTGCTGGTGAAACCTACATGCATGAAGGGATTAAAAAGGTAAGTGTGCTGCACTTCTGTCACCCAAGAACTGAAAGCTGAGGCTACAGTGGATAGGCATTAAAACTAGACGTTTGTAGAAATGATTTTAGCTTGATTTTAGCTGAGGGTCAGAATTTAGCATCAAAAACATAAACAATAGACCCACAGACCCTACCTGTCTTATGTCAACCCATGATAGCAATTAGGGCTGCAGCTAACAATTATTTTAGTAATTGATTATTCTATCGATTATTCTTGCGATTAATCGAGTAATCGGAAAAAATAAATGAAAGAAATCAGGTTCTGCAATAACTACTTAAGCTTATTTTAAAAGTAATAGAAATACACAAAAATAACTTTTTAAAGGTTTTTTATTAAACATTTTATTGCGTAAAATACAATAACAGCCTCCATTTCAGGTTCAAGTTTAAAACTCTTGCTTTTTTAGTGCAATACAATACATTTTTAGAAATCACATTAAAGGTAAAAAGCAAACATAAATTAAGGCACAATACAGTAAACATTGCCTTTTTATTCAACTTTGAATTTCAAGTCTGTGTTACAATACTCTTGCTTTTTTTTTTGTGCAAAAACAGAAATTAAACAAAATCTCACAAACATAAATTAAGGCACAATAGAGTAAACATTGCCTTTTATATATATATACAACTTAACTTTGAATTTCAAGTCTGTGTGACACAGCTCTTGCTTTTTTAAAGTGCAAAAACAAATAAAATAAAATCTCACTGATTTAAAGGTAAAAAGCAAACATAAATTAAGAATAATAAACAAGTTCAAGTCTGAGATATAACAACATCCACTTCTAGGTTTTCTACATGTTGAATGAAATATTTTCTTTTTTACAAAGCCAACATATACTGAACATTAAACTTTAAGTTTCAACTTATTTTTCCGTTACAAATGACATAACACGGAATTAAATACAAAC